>CAUYQV010074035.1:0-10424 GCA_963574575.1 Galagoides demidoff | reverse complement strand
TTTTTTTTTTTTGAGACGGAGCCTCAAGCTATCCCCCTGGGTAGAGTGCCATGGCATCACAGCTCATAGCAACCTCCAACTCCTGGGCCCAAGCGAGTCTCCTGCCTCCACCTCCCAAGCAGCTGGGACCACAGGCGCCTGCCACAACGCCTGGCCATTTTTTGGTTGCAGCTGTCATTGTTGTTTGGCGGGCTCAGGCTAGGGATTCGAACCCGCCACCTTAGGTGTACGTGGGTGGCGCCTTAGCCGATTGAGCCACAGGTGCCAAGACAAGGTTAGTTCTTAGAATGTAAGGAATAATCTTTGCCTATTCGTCAATAAAACAGAAAGAAATGAGAAATGACGTAAATGATATATAGGATAAAAATTAAAGTGCAGCAGTGTGCTGATCTGAAAATATCAAAAGTATATCTAAAAATTATCAAAGTCAATCAGAAAAACTTACACTGACCAGATAACTTATAAGTTGACAATCAACTTATTACCTAAATTATAATAATCACCTAAATTGCCATTCCCAAATAGTTTTTTTTTTCTTTTTTGAGACAGAATCTTAAGCCATCACCCTCGGTAGAGTGCTGTGGCATCACAGCTCACAGCAACCTCAAACTCTCGGGCTTAAGCGATTCTCTTGCCTCTGCCTCCCAAGTAGCTGGAACCACAGGCGCCCACCACAATGCCTGGCTATTTTTTGGTTGCAGCTGCCATTGTTGTTTGGTGGGCCAAGGTTGGATTTGAACTCGCCAGCTCAGGTGTTATGTGGCTGGAACCTTAGCCACTTGAGCCACAGGTGCTGAGCCCCAGATAGTTTTATTATTTCTTTCAAGCCAAATGTTCAGGAATAATGATAATTACCCAGTTAAAGACAGACATGGAAAACTAGAAAAGGTCAGGCAGGCATGTTTAACGGGGGGGGGGGGAATGTTACTAACCAGGGGGTGCCCACCCTTTTTGCTTTTCTGCCTCACATGGAAAAAATAGGAGTTGTCTTAAGGTACACAGTCAATATACAAACGCTAATGGAAGCTGATGAGAAAAAAAGGGGAGAGGATCCATAGATAACTTTTTGCAATATTCAACACTACAGATAAACAAAACAGCCCTCAAATAATCTGCATGCAGCCCATAGGCTGTAGGTTGGAGACCACAATAAAAGCGTAAAAAAAAAAAAAACAAACCAGGAGCACAGTACAAGTAATACAATAAATTGCTTTTTCCCTTAATAACACACCTTGGATAGCTTCCCATATCATTCACACGTCCCTACCTCATTCTACCAACACAATATTCTCTCAAGTAGACACACCACAGCTGATCATCGCACCCAATAGTCTGTGTGTATAGTTTACAATTCTCAATGAATTCATGAAATGCTTCAATCAAATCTTTGTACACAAATTTTGTTCCCTGTTCAAATACCTCATTACATACATTCTTAAAGTAGAACTGCTGAGTCAAAGGGCCTGAACATTAAAAATTAATAGTCAGATTACCATACAAAAAGGCTCCTGCTCAGTCTGCAGAATTCTCATTAAGATATGCATGACATTTGAATGCTGCCTTTGTTTTTTCACAGAATAGTGAAGATGGGTAAAAAGCACATTGAAGTAAAAATTCAGGTTGAGAGAAAAGTGATTCTGACGAGGGGATGGGGGTATACAGCAACCCTGTGGCAACATTAGTGTGTGAGCTGTTCACGACCTCCTCTGCACTTCACAACAGGTACAGTTGACAGAAACTAACGACAATCTCATTTTAGAGTACAGAAAACAGATGGAGAGGTGAAGTCGTTTGCCCTCAGTCACGCACTGGTGGTGTAATGAGTATTCAAGCCCAGTTTTCTCCATCTCCTAAGCCACATTCACAAAGACAGTACATACCCTTCTTTCAACAGGTACAGATATGCTTTGAAATATACCCAGAGCTCCCCCAAATATACATAGATCTCTAACGAAAAGTGCTCCACAGACCTCATTTGAGGAGGGACTGCCTTCCCTGGTCCTGTCACAATTTCCTTGATTGGCCTTGGTACGACTTCCTGCGAGTCAAAAGAAATTTCTTATGTGTAGTTGGCAAAAGTTTAAAACTTTGATCATCAACTTGCTTAAAAGGGGCAGCCAGAGGTAATCCATTAACCATATCTTTTTTTTTTTGAGACAGTCTCACTATGTCACCCTCGGTAGAGTGCCGTGGCATCACAACTCATAGCAACCTCAAACTCTTGGGCTTAAGTGATTCTCTTGCCCTCAGCCTACCAAGTAGCTAGGGCTACAGACACCCGGCACAACACCCGGATATTTTTGTTGTCGTCGTCATTGTTGTTTAGCAGGCTCAGGCTGGGTTCAACCTACCAGCCCGGGTGCATGTGGCAGGGGACCTTAAACACTGAGCTATAAGGTGCTGAGGCTCCATTAAGAGTTTTAAGCTGAGGAAGAGGAATGATTACAGATGAATAATGCTCTACGAGAACAAAGAGCTGAAAGCAAGAGGTTCGCTGTCTGGTCTGCACAAACCCATCGCAGGATGGGTTTCACACACTTTGCACCTTGCAATGTGAGAGTTTCAATTCCTTTATCTTTACTTGATAGTTAATTATTTTGCTATATCTGAGAGTGCTTTAAAAGACTTCCAGAAACTTCATTTTCCCATCTTTCACTAATTCATGTAATGATATAAGCAAATCTTTAAGTCTTTGGGCCTTTATACAAATTCTTCTGAGAATTTATGTAATAGAACTTACGGGACAAAGAGCACGAACATTTAAAATTGACAGATATTCCCAAGTTATTGTGGTAATAAATTTATTTTAAGATCAATAATTTTTTTACAGAAAGGAAGAAATCACTTTAGTACAAACTATGCCTTTCACATTTATGGAAAATGAAACAACATATGACTCTAGACCACAAGGCTAGTTTCCTACAAATGAAAATAATTGAAATTGTTCTTCTTTCTATGTCTCCTTTATCTTCACTCTCTACCAAGTACTTTTTAAATTCACAAAAGAGTTAATCTAAGATTCAACTCCAGGAAATATTCTTGACCTGCCCAGCTCTAATCAATGGATTTTATTTTTTCATTATCTGTATAAATAGATGTACTATTAGTAAATTTGTGCTACATTCTTTGCAACTTGGTGCTTTGGAATTCCCTGTTTTCCAGGACAATGTAATATACTGCAGGTATTAATCCAGTAGTCAGCAGAATGAAGTCTTCCTGTAACTCTACAGTATTTTTACAAAAAATACACCAGAAAAGGACTTACTTCTCCACTAAACTATTAACTCTGATATTTCTGACAGGGGCTTGTCCAGCATAGCTTAGCCAAAACACTTCTGTTGTTCTTTATCAGCAGAGGACACCAAATCAAATGATTTTATTCTTCACCGTTTCCAAGTCAGAAGCAGCATGCCTCTCTTTGGAAAGCACGATAACTCACAGCCGGCGGTGTGTCATGTGATTACCATCTGCCATTTCTTTTTCTAAGGTCTTTCCTATTTTAAAACTGCAGAGACCAACTAAATTAATGTCAACATTAATGATAAACTGTGATGTTAGCATTCTTTTGTCATTCTGTCCTTACATTAAGACTGTGACCATGAGTCCAGGTGTGGAAGCTCACACCTATAATTCTACCACTCTGGGAGGCCGAGGTGGAGGATCCCTTGAGCTTGGAAGTTTTAGACCAACCTGAGCAAGAGTGAGATCCCTCTCTTCTATACAAAGTAAAACAGGAAAGGCTGGGTGCAATGGCTCACACCTGTAATCCCAGCACTCTGGGAGGCTTAGGCAGGTGGATTGCCCAAACTCTCAAGTTTGAGACAAGGCTGAGCTAGAGTGAGACCCCATCTCTAAAAATAGCTGGGCATTGTGGTGAGCACCTGTAGTCCCAGCTACCTGGGAGGCTGAGGCAAGAGAATCGCTTAGCCCAAAAGTTTAAGGTTGCTGTGAGCTATGATGCCATGACACTCTACCGGGGCAACAAAGTAAGATTCTGTCTCAAAAAATAAATAAAAAATAAAAATAAAACAGAAAAATTAGCCAGACATTGTGGTAGCACCTATCGTCCCAGCTACTGCAGAGGCTGAGGCAGGAGGATCACTTGAACCCAGGAGTGTGAGGTTGCTGTGAGCTAGGCTGATCTTTCAGCATTCTAGGCTGAGTGAGCCTCTCTCAGAAAAAAAAAAAAAAAAAATTACTGACAGGTTAACCTTTTTTTTTTTTTTAAATTAAGGATGGGATCTAAATGCTTTATCCCACCAAGAACATCCATATCATATATTCTGAACAACGTACTTTTTTTTGGGTCTGTGATAATAAAAACCTTTTTAACGCCAAAGCTGTATCTAAGGTATAACTTGCCCAAATTTACCCCATAGTATTTGGTCATGACTTCATAATTACTTGTTTCCCGGGCCTTGTTCCAGAAAGAATTTTATGCTCCTTAAAAAATATACACAATCTAGAAAGATAAAACAAAGGAGGTGAATAAATAAGAGCACAGAGACCTGAACAGTAAAGATAAGGTCAAGCCAAAAATGCTGTCATATAAATTTGGCTTTAGGCTTCCTAGCAGCTTTTTTTAAATCACATGTGTGATTTCCCTTGACTGTAACAGAAGAACTGCCCATTTCTTCAGTGAAATGGCTTTTCCTGGTACTGATCCTAAGAAGCCATTCTTTTGTTTTTTTTTGGCCGGGGCTGGGTTTGAACACGCCACCTCCAGCATATGGGGCTGGGGCCCTCCTTTGAGCCACAGGTGCCACCCCATAAGAAGCCATTTTTAAAGATCCACAGAGGACGCTAATATAGCAGCAGCAGTAGCATCCTCAGAGTGAAAGTGTGGCCTGACCGTGTGTCTTCTCCTGGAAGACACTCAAGGCTGCTCCTTGAAAAATGAATGAAGTGATCTTTCTGACAGTGACGAAGGCTGTTTATGGGTTTGTTTGTTGGTGGGAGGTGGCGGGGAGGATAACAGGTAACAAATCCACTGTGAAGATTTAAAAGCTTAAGAGAAATACTGTCTAAAGCTTTGGAAAAGGAATGGTGGTCACTGGAGAAGGTCCAAAAGGACTAAAATACAGCAGAGAGAGAGATCAAACACATGAGACAAGCATCAATGTATGAATTAAAAAATGTCCCATGCTGGGATGAAGAGTAGCAACAGAAAATATCAACTAGAAAAGGCAGAGTTAGAAGCAAACTGTAACTCGGAAAGTGTTCTTCCGATCAGAAGATGATGCCCCAGACTGACGAGCAGTGATGTGTTCTCTTGGCATTGGCGTCTCAACAAAAGTTGACTCATCAAGATGACTGAAGCTTGGTGAAGAGATTTCTTAACATCACCCAATTCCCTTTGCTCCACTTGCATCTCCACCAAGCATCTTGCTGACCGTAAATTACTCTTCAAGGAAATTTTCCTCTGGGAATATAAAACAGACCACACAGACATCCTGTCTACCAGGGTGGGCATGGTGGCTCATGCCTATAATCCTAGCATTTTGGGAGTCTGAGGTGGTTGGATCACTTGAGGCCAGGAGTTTAAGACCAGCCTGAGCAACAGAGTGAGATCCTTTCTCTATAAAAAACTAGAAGTTAGATGAGTATGATAACATATGCCTATAATCCAAGCTTCTCAGGAGGCTGAGGCAGGAGGGTAACTTGAGCCCAGGAGTTTGAGGTTGCAGGGAGCTATGACAATGCCACTACCCATCAGCCAGGCAACAGAGTAAAACCCTGTCTCAAAGACAAACAGGCTCGGCACCCATAGCACAGTGGTTATGGGCCACAAAAACCGAGGCTGGCAGGTTCCAACCCAGCCTGGGCCAGCTAAACAATGACAATCACAACAAAAAACAGCCAAGCGTTGTGGCAGGTGCCTGTAGTCCCAGCTACTTGGGAGGCTGAGGCAAGAAAATCGCTTAAGCCCAAGAGTTTCAGGTTGCTGTGAGCTATGACACTACAGCACTCTACTGAGGGTAACATAATAAGACTGTCTCAAAAAAAAAAAAAGAAAAAAGAAAAGAAAAGAAAAACAAAAACAAAAAACAACCCATTTACTAGACAATCATTAAACTGGCTATCTGGAACAATTCATTCTTATATAGTATTTTGCATCACAAGCCATGTTTTAAAGGTTTAAATACTCCAGATAAGCAGATAATTTTTAATTGCAAAACTAAGCAGCCAGAACAAAGGTTATGATAAGCCTCTTTCACCTGTGAATTTAAGTCCCCGAGATCTAGCTTGAAAAACCCATTAGCACTGCCCTTTCTTTTTGCACATTCCTTGCATTGAAGTTAATGATCGGTTTGCACTGTCCTGAACCCTTCTTCCTAAACCCTTTTCTTGATACATTCCTTGGGGTGAAGAACATTCACAGGACACAAGCTGCTTCCCAGTGGATTTCTGCCAGATGCCTATCGGCAAAACTTCCTTTGGACTTCTTGGCAGACTCTGTGCTATGGTTTGAAATAACAAGAACAAAGCTGCTCAACTGAAAGTTTGCATAACTGCTGAAGTCTGCCAATGAGTAATTCCCAATCATCTCTTGTGAAGAGATACAAGTATGAGCAAACAGTAAGGTTAAGTGTATTTACTTTGTGGGGAACAAAATCTAAGACATCACAAAGGCATGGAGACATGCGTGCCAGCCAACAAGACTGGCCTCCTGGAACCTGGAAGGATGCCAGGGTCTCCCTCTGGTCTGTATTTTGTTTTGTTTTTAAATGGGAGTTTGGTCTGGAAGTGAAACTAAGTGTACTCAACTCCATGACCTGAACCGAAGATAGAAGACTTTTAAAAAAAGGCAAAGAAAGTTTATCCCTGTAACTAACCAAAGGCTTCTTAGAGGTAATAAACGTATGCAGTGAATTATCTACTTGGAAATTGTTTGCTGACAAAAGGGCTGTACCCCAAATGAGAAATCTTAAAAGAAGGACTAAACTTCCTTAAGGAACAATCATCTCATCTAAAAAACCCTTTCAGCTCATAAAATACGTTGTTTTTTAAAGAATACTTTAAACTAGCTAAGACCTAAAAATGTGTTCATCTCTCTTGCCTCTTCCATAAGCAGAAAGTTGACAATTTTAAGGTTATGCTTTCATTCTGGAGACTTCTGGGAAGTCTCTAAAGAGGCTTTCAAGTAACAGCCTTTGGGCTTGCTTCTGCCCCTCCACCACCAGCTGCCAAGGCCATCCAGCTGAGGCAGCACGCCAGGTCGATTCCAGGGCTTGCTCTGCTGCACTGGCTGCCAGTTCCCTATCCCCACTGTTGGAGTAAACTCGACGTTTGCCAAGTAAGTACCACATGAGCCAGCTGCCAGGTAGGAACGAGAGAGATTTGTTTATTGGAAGAACTAACTCTTTGGCTCTATGGAATAATCAACCCGGCAGGTTCTGGTGAAAGAATATTGCAGGGGAACTCATAGGCAAAGTTCTGGAATAGAACAGAGGTAAGGAATTATCCAAAGACAAGATAGACCATTCTTCCTTTATGTTACAAAGCAGCAATGAGAAACATAGAGAAATAAATTCCCTTTTTTCCTTTTTTTTTTTTTTTTTTTGAGACAAGGTCTCACTCTGTTGTCCAGTTTAGGGTACAATGTCGTCATCCTAGCTGACTGTAACCTCAAACTCCTGGGCTCATGCCACCACACTAATTTTGCATTTTTTTTTGTGGAGACAGAATCTTGCTCTTGGTTCAGGTTGATCTCAACCCCCAGTCTCAAGTGATTCTCCCGCCTCAGCCTCCCAGAAAGCTAGGATTATAAGCGTGAGTCACTAGGCCTGGCCAAGAAATGAAGTATTTCTAAAAGAAGAAGAAAAGTAACACAGTCTGTTTCTTTGAAATATTTAATCACTGGCTCGGTGCCTGTGGCTTAATTGGCTAAGGTGCCAGCCATGTACACCTAAGGTGGCGGGAGCCTGTAGTCCCAGCTACTTGGGAGGCGGAGGCAGGAGACTCGCTTGAGCCCAGGAGTTGGAGGTTGCTATGAACTGTAATGCCATGGCACTCTACCTAGGGGAAAAGCTTGAGGCTCCGTCTCAAAAAAAAAAAAAAAAAAAAAAAAAGAAATATTTAATCACTAAAATCTGCTTCTTGGGGCCAGGCATGGTGGCTCATGCCTGTAATCCTAGCTCTCTAGGAGGCCAAGGCAGGAGGATCCCTTCAGCTCTGGAATTTGACAGCAGCCTAAGAGTGAGACCCCATCTCTACGAAAAAATAGAAAATTAGTCAGGCATTGTGGTGGGTGCTTGTAGTCCTAGCTATTTGGGAAGCTGATGCAGGAGGATCACTTGAACCCAGGAGTTTGAGGTTGCTGTGAGCTAGACTGACGCCGTGGCACTCTAACCCAGGGTGACAGAGTGAGACTGTCTCAAATAATTTAAAAAATCTACTTCTTGGGGCAGACAATAGACTTTTAAAATAAAAGATTTTAAAAAATAAGAGATTCATCATTTACCTATAGGATATGGAGGATAAACACATGTGATAGCTTCTAAGGTTACAGCAAGCTTCTTATCAGCAAGTGTGGATACCAGAATGCTGTGGATGAGTATCTTAAAAGTGCCCAGAGGCTCGGCGCCTGTGGCTCAATCGGCTAAGGCGCCAGCCACGTACACCTATGGTGGCGGGTTCGAATCCCCAGCCTGGGCCTGCCAAAAACAATGATGGCTGCAACCAAAAAATGGCCGGGCGTTGTGGCGGGCACCTGTAGTCCCAGCTACTTGGGAGGCAGACGCAGGAGACTCGCTTGAGCCCAGGAGTTGGAGGTTGCTGTGAGCTGTGATGCCACAGCACTCTACCCAGGGGGATAGCTTGAGGCTCCGTCTCAAAAAAAAAAAAAAAAGTGCCCAGAGGACACACCTGCCAATCTTTAATTCTCTAACCCAGTTTCTAAAAAATAATATCACAGCCCCTCACAAATCTAAAGTATTATATTCTTCAGCAAGAAAAGTGGAGCCAATCATGGTGTATGGCACACCTCTTGGTCAGGGGTCACAATTATAAGAGGGACTTTAACAAATGCAATCAGCATAATCTAATTCTTTGTATCCTTAGTGAATCCCAAAGGAAAAAAAAAGTGAAGTCAAAAAGAATGTAAGAAGCAATGATGAGCAAGGAATTTGATAAATTTAAATTGCCTTTAAGAACAATAGTTTACTGTATTTCAGAAAGTGGTGACGACCAGGTACACACAGAAGTATTAGTGATTTTAGAAAAAGAACAGTCTAAAAATAGATGGTGAAGGTAAAAATAGTAAAGTATTTCTAGGGAAGTACTCACGGACCCCTTTGAAGTTATATACTAAAACAAAACTTGCTAACCAACTGTTGCCTTAAACATTATGCCAGATAATTATCTGACAGCTATTCCAAAGTAGAATTTACTGTAGGTGGTATCCAGAATAATAGTGTTTCCTCTTTTAAGTGAGGATAACCTGTGGGAATGGGAGTCTGGAGCATGGAATTTTCTCTTCCAGAATTCAGATTCTCCCCTAATTTGAGAGAACTTAAAAGCTTATCTCTTCCCTTCCAGGCTCTGGGAAATCCCTTTAACAGGAAATAGTGCTGGCTCGCGCCTGTGGCTCAAGTGGCTAAGGTGCCAGCCACATACACCTAAGGAGGCGGGTTCAAATACAGCCCGGGTCCGCTAAACAACAATGACAGCTGCAACCAAAAAATAGCTAGGCGTTGTGGCAAGCACCTGTGATCCCAGCTACTTGGGAGGCTGAGGCAGGAGACTCTCTTGAGCCCAGGAGTTGGAGGTTGCAGTGAGCTGTGATGCCACGGCACTCTACCCAGGGGACTAGCTTGAGGCGCTCTGTCTCAAAACAAAACAAAACAGGAAATAGTGCTAAATCCAGTGTTAGGGACATGTTGGCTGTCCCTAATATTTATACTCCCTTAGTAATAGATTCTATATTGATGGGCACATTGCTATCACTCCCTGCTCCCCCCTCCCACCCAGATCTCTCTTCGTTCAAGAGGTCAGGGGTTAAGTTCTTGCTAGTAAGATTCAGTGGAAGTGTACGAAGTTATCCTCAGGCAATATCCTTAAAATCAGGATGCTGCCAATTTTTTCTTTGCTTTGAGACAGGTCTCCCCATGTTGCCTAGGCTAGATTTGAACTCTCAGGCTCAAGTGGTCCTCCCACCCCAGCCACTGTACCCGGCAATTTTTTATCCTTCTTGCTGGTTATCAACAGACCCAATGGCTGGAGCTTGAATAGTCATCCTAGGCCAGGGGACGGCATGCAAAGCAGTTTCTGCCCTGGATTTTTTTTTTTTTTTTTTTTGAGATGGAGCCTCAAGCTATCCCCCTGGGTAGAGTGCCATGGCATCACAGCTCATAGCAATCTCCAACTCCTGGGCTCAAGCGAGTCTCCTGCCTCTGCCTCCCACATAGCTGGGACCACAGGCA
>CAUYQV010074025.1:0-18753 GCA_963574575.1 Galagoides demidoff | reverse complement strand
GGCATCACCGCTCATAGCAACCTCCAACTCCTGTCCTGGGCTCAAGTGAGTCTCCTGTCTCTGCCTCCCAAGTAGCTGGGACCGCAGGCGCCCGCCACAACGCCCGGCCATTTTTTGGTTGCAGCCATCATTGTTGTTTGGGGGCCCAGGCTAGGGATTCGAACCCGCCACCTTAGGTGTACGGGGCTGGCGCCTTAGCCACAGGCGCCAAGCCTTTATTTCTTCTTTAAAAAAAAAAAATCCCTGATTATAATGGGATGGATACATTTAATCAGAATATACCTAAAGACAAAAGATTTTTTGTAGTTTTTTACTATTTGTAATTAAGCAACTGTAGATAGTATTTTGGGGGGGGGGTGGGGCTGGGGTTGGGTGGGGCTGGTGCCCTATTCCTTGAGCTACAGGCGCCACCCTGTAGATAGCATTTTACAACTTGATGTAGGAAAGAGAAGCCAATATGAACTGGGTAGCAGAAAAGCAGTTTCTAATATACTAAGCACCATTTTATGACAGGATAGCTGTTTACCCATTCCACACTCCCAAGTAAACTTGTCTTCAATTCTTGGTAAGTGAAATGGCAACAATCAAATTTGCTACCTTTCTACATTTGTTACCATTTTTTAAAATTCTGTAAAGGGACACCAAAATATAGTATTTACCTCCGTGCAACATAATAAAAAATAGGATTCCCAGCTTTGGAAGTCCCGGCTTGGTAGAAAATACTTAGTGTTTTCAAAGCCTTGAACTCTTCTTTCTCATGTACCTGATGCCTAAAAGGAAAAAGAACAGATTAACTGAAAGGCTTTATTTTGTCCACTGAATAGTTCCAAAAATCTACAATTGGAGCAATGATGAAATATAAAAATGACAAAACAAAAATATTTAAAAAAACAACAGGCCCTCTGAAGGATAATTCAGCAACACGCACCAACAATTTCAAGATAATACTCTTTGAAGCATAAGAGCTCTTTTAGGACCATCCTAAGTACTGGACAGGGATATAAATCACATAATTGTCTTTACTCATGATGTGTTTTTCATAGAGAGAAGTTTGTGAGTTTTTATTTATATTTTACAAATTCAGTTCATCAACTTTTCCTTTTCTAGTTTTATAGATTTTGAAGGGCTTCCTTTGCCCATTCTTGGAATCATGGGAGTTTATATTCATAAATGGTATGAAAATCTTCTTCTAGATGGTTACTCAGTGTATCAACATCAGTTATTAAAAGTCCAACCTAATTTCCCTGATTTTCAACACTACTTTTATCATATATTAGGTTCCCATATGTACTGAAATATATTTCTGAAAAAGCATGGTATAATGTTTACATATTCTGCTCAAGACTAGTATACTTTTTAAATCTAAAGAGTCATTTCAT
This sequence comes from Galagoides demidoff, assembly GCA_963574575.1. Taxonomy (NCBI): domain Eukaryota; kingdom Metazoa; phylum Chordata; class Mammalia; order Primates; family Galagidae; genus Galagoides; species Galagoides demidoff. The sequence goes on along the minus strand of CAUYQV010074025.1, from coordinate 17,374 downwards.
TCACCAACCCTGGAAAATTCTCATCCATTATCCCTTCAGATATTATCTCTTCCCTATTCTTACCAATCCCAATTTCTGGAACACTTACTAGGTATGTGCTGGCCCTTCCCATTCTATCTTTTGCATCTCTTAACCTCTTTCATATTTTCCATTTCTTTACCTAGCTATACGGTCTGTGAGCAGGGTAATTTGCTCAGAAAATGTCTTCAGGTTATGTATCTTTAAGGTTTTTTTTTTTTAAAATATGTATTTTTTATTTTACCTAGCATTTCTATGTGTCTTGGGGAGGAGATTATATTATAGTAGCTCAGTCCATCATATTGCTGGTGCCAGATCAGTGTTAATGGAAATACCCTAGCTAGCATTCTACAGGAGAAACAAGATATACACGTGCATAGATTAACAACTGGAAAGCTGGCTCGGCGCCTGTGGCTCAATTGGCTAAGGCGTCAGCCACGTACACCTAAGGTGGTGGGTTCGAATCCCCAGCCCGGGCCCGCCAAACAACAATGATGGCTGCAACCAAAAAATGGCCGGGCGTTGTGGCGGGCGCCTGTGGTCCCAGCTACTTGGGAGGCAGAGGCAGGAGACTCTGAGGCTTGAGCCCAGGAGTTGGAGGTTGCTATGAGCTGTGATGCCATGACACTCTACCCAGGGGGATAGCTTGAGGCTCCGTCTCAAAAAAAAAAAAAAGCTGTGTCTGAGTGGCACATCAGCAAGCCACGTGCTCAATTTACATGATACAGTATTTGAGATGCTTTCTCAAAGCATATATATCTGTATTGTACTGACCACGATAATTTGAATTTTATTTAAGAACTCTGTTACTTTTGTATCTATCTTGAAAAAATTGCATTTAACATTTTTAGGAAGACTTCCATTGGTATTTACCCAATAGAGCAGAATAATCAGAGATGGGTATTTGAAGTAAAATCATTATTTTAACCTTTGATAGGCGTGCCATCTCAGCCCTGTTCTTGAGGTCAGCCCGGAGGCACTTCAGTGAGCAGGTAGCCTTGTGTCTGTACCTCATATGCACATAGGATTTTAAATCTTGAGGTGGGTCTCATTATTCAGTGACCCACATTCTCTGATTCTAAAAAATGGAAATAAAATCAGCGACCTGCAGATCAAGGGAATCAACCAAGTCTTCAAGCTTGTTGCTTTGTATTTTTGTCTTATGAACCCCGGGTCGAGCTTCTGCACAGGGTCTGAAGTGGATGAAATGTCATATCTGAGACTGATCCTTATCTCCTAAACGTTTCCTTTGTTTCTTTGATTCTTTGGGCTTTACCCTCTTATTTTATTGTGAGTGGCCCGGAGCTTTGATCTTGCAGTAAGCCCTGGCTTGCAACACAAACCTTTGCTTTGGTATGACACACAGAAGGACATGGGTATACTCAGAAAATCTAAATAGACAAGAGGTTACTTCTTCTGTGGTCAGGGCTGAAGGCAAATGGGGTAACTTCAGAATTGATTGTCTCCTGTTACATTATGGGAAACTAAAAATTCACACGGGTATTTTAATGTTAAGAAGGCACACCTGTGAGAACAAAGTTTGATGTACAGTATGTATCTGTTTCTCATTTCATTTATAATAGTTTCTTGAACTTTAAGAATTAAAACCTCCCCTTTCACACTGCTGCAGACACAGACTATTTAGAGGCATCTTTCAGGTTCCGAATTCTTTTCTGGGTAAAAACGTTATGTTAAACTAGTTTTGAAGCTGTACAATGAGTGCTACAATGCTTAATATGCCTAGCATAAAATATATCATACATAGGTGTTTTGGGCCTAACTAATAATTAAAATTCATAATGCACAATAAAAATAGAAGTCATAAATGTTTTGTTGGCAAATACTATTTTATATTTCCGGACTATTTTACATTTGTCTTAAAGAAAACAAAGAGTATACAATTTTCTCAGCCATACATTTCATTACGACGACGTACCGCCAACAGCAGAGAATGCCCTAAAGAACCATCTATTATTTGGGCTAACAGACACCCCACATGTCACCATGGACAGGGAACCTCTGAAGTTAGGGTGTCGTAAATAGAGGGCTGTGCCTCGCAGACGACTCTACGCTCCTTCAGGAGAACTTCAAAGGACTTCCTTTGCCAAGAAGGTCTACTAATAAGTTAATTGTAAACATATAAGGAGTGGTTTTAGGGTGATTTTTGAATCTTGCCTTTGAGTAAGTAGAGAATGGTAAGCGGCCAGCGGGTCAGAGACATCTGTCTGGATTTGTGGAGAGGTCGTCATTCTGAGATGGTCCTGGAGACTTTTATGTCCCTCACACTAAGAGCAGCTAACAAATTGAATTCACATGCTTAATAAATGAGTCATTAGAATGGGAAAATGGTGTTTCCCCACATCAGACATTTGCCCTCTTCCTCTACCAGTTTTCATTAAGTGTGAGCATGCAGCCGAAGGGGCCAGGCCCCAGGTGCACTGCTCAGCCCCCCACGCTGCAGGGCCTGGCGAGAGGCAGGCGCGGGGCCGCGGCTGCTACCCGGCTTTCCATCCTGAGCGTCGGACACTCTCGTGATACTGCTCTTTCTTTATATTTTTATATACGCGCTGAATTCTTTCTTCAAACTGGGACTCATCTGCTAGATGCTCAACGGGCGCTGAGCTGTGTCCAGTGGGTTCGTAACCTGAATTCGCGTGGTAGGTGATGTTTGTAATTCTAAAAATGCCGACATTTGTCACTGTGAATTATGTTTCCCTTAGGGAATTCCTTCCCTAAAGAGAGGCAGTCATTTTTGACACTAATCAGATGCCTCTGTGCTGACCCTCTTGCTGAATGAGGCCAGGCTTTCTGGGTTATTAGTACTTAAAAAGAAATAACCGTTCAGTGTAGCATTTCAGTAAATAATGACCTACAAGACCTCGTGGGCATAGTCCACGGTTTTTCCCACCCGCAGCAACGATTAGCATAGAAAGCATTACAGAGCTCTCTGGTGTCAGCTGACCAGGGGCTGGCAGTCCGTCATTCACGTTTTTCACTTAATCCCTTGGCTTTGAGTTCTTTGCCTTGTACGTTCCTGTATGTAAAGATTAGAAACTGCTTCTGGCTATGCAGAATTACATGCTTTTAGATGAAATTCAATCCACTGTAAAAGACTCTGGGTAGAGCAACACTATTTTTTTTCCTTGTTGAACTTGGATGACACAGAACGTTAGTTAACTGGGAACAGAAATTGTGTTACCCAATGATAGGAAGCTGTAGCAATCGCTTTGGAAAAGACTAGAAAAATTGAACACCAGTATGTTTGTTTAAGCCTTTTAAGGATAGAAAAGGAAATACCGGAAGATAATTACAAGTGCAGGGCTCACTTTACCCTGGGAACGCCTTGGACTCACTCGCCTTTGTGTAGCTTATGTCGTAACAAGAGTTGGGGATTGAAAAAGAATTTTCACTATTTAAGAATGTGATTTGTTTGTGTGTGATTCTTAATACTCATCATTACAGGTTAAAATAAATCTTCAGCAGTGAAGAAAGAAAAATATTTAGATCTCACGGGCTATTGGAAATTGTTTCCTTCTTGCCCCTTTTCCAAATATAATAGGTTGAAAATGTGGAGAATTCCTGAAAAGCGATTACTTTCTCCCAAATGGTTTATCTGACCACATATCGACCAGGGAGGGGGACTCCTCACTGAGATTTGAGATGAGGCTCTCGGTATTTGGCTGCAGAATTCCAAAGGCAGGGAGCCGGAGTGGAGGTGGAGGCAGAGAGCATCTACACATCAGCCGTGGAGGACAGAGCTGAGCTCATATTTCAACTGTATAGTAGTAATAATGTTTTTGTTCCTTGTGGAGCACAGGCATAAATCCTTAGACAATCTCTGCAAAATCTGTTGAAGGGTTACTTGAACTTAAAGGTAACACCTTCTCGGGGTCTTTGAGTTATACATTTTTATATCTTTATGCCCTTTCTGACTAACAGAAAAGGCAAAACACCCACAAAGACCCCCTGTATTGTTCTCTGCGTCCTCCTCTGCCTTTCCCATCCGACTTTCTCCCCAGATGTATTTAGCAGACTTGTGTGTCGGTCTGAGTAAATGGGCTTCATCTCCAAGCAGCCGTGACCCTCCGCACCTGAAGGCGTTCCTGGTGGCTAACCCTCCCGTCCTAGTTCCCAGTCCACCCCCCACCCCCCACGATTTCTGCCCTGCTGCGTTTAGCATTAGCGTTGAACGGTTCTCAGGATTCATTCAAAGATGGGAAATGTGTTTTATTTATTTATATATTTTTTATTGACTTGGCTTGAAGGTGCTCATATAGTAAAAGATGCCAGGAACAGAAAATGAGTGAGCAGACATCCTCAGGAAGTGAGGTAATTGCCCAGGGCGAGGGTGGTTTGGGAAGGTCCTGTGGCTCCAATCTCGCCATCTGTGCTCAGCGGCTTGTGATAGAAAGGACCTGGTGAGTGTTTAGCCTCCTCCCTGTGGGCCCCTGCCGCCACCAATACGCATTATTGACTATTTGGCTATCTGGTCTTGGAAGGCTCTTTCCGTTCTTTAAAGGATATTGTTATTATCATCGTTGTTTAAAACCACCCCTTTTCCGAGTGAACTCAACTGGGAAGCACACAGCAGGTGTTTGACTAAAGGGCACAGCTGTTAAGTTTCATGCACACTAAGCCAATAAAGCACACATTTGGGAAGAAACCCAGTGTGGGGGCTTGAGTATCCCCAGAAAGGACAGAGTGTGGGGACTGTCCTGCCCCTGTGGCGTCCCCGGGTGGTGGGGCCGAGGCACCTGCTTGCGGGACGGGTGAATGAATCGTCCGCAGGCTCAGGTGCCAAGCCTTTGGCTTGTTCTACTTTAATGTCTTTCAGATTAGGCCTGAAAGTTGCCTGGAAATCACAGGAAGAAAGACTCTCTATAAACTCAATGGCCATTGTTTTTGCTAATATTATTATGTCACACCCAACCCCCATCCTTCTCAGACAACAATGACCCTGAGCCATGTCTGTCACGTGGCGCCCGAGGTCAAGTGAGTTCACCTCCCTGCTTCTAGCCAGGCTTTGTATAAACTACTGAAATAAGGTGAAGAAGTCTAATATTTCTCTGGAGAAACACACTTAATAAAAACACAATTTGAGGTGAGAGGGCAGAGAGAAGGCTGTTCGATTTCCTCCCGAGGAGTAAGTTATGCTCAGACACGGACCCGGCCTCCTGTACGTTATTTTTTCGTCCCTTGGGTGAAGTTAACAGAAAAGGATTTGGGACTTCCAGCTTGCGGTGTAGAAGGAGGCCTGTCCTCAGGTGCACAAGGCCATCTCTGTCTGTCTCGTGGTCAGTGGCTGACTCTGAGACGCAGCAGTAGGTTCTAAGTGAGTTTATACTGATTTGGGTAATGTTAGGGGCAAAAGAGAGGCCATAAATTTTGAGCCTCATAAAAGTAGCCTGGGATCAGTGAAACCTCTGAGTGCTTGTATTTCAGACTTTACGGTGAGAACAGGGAGTGTTTTGACACGCCCCCAGACACCGCTGCAAAGTGTGTCCCTGTCCCTGTCCCGTGCCTCAGGTCTCCTTGCTCTCCGCTCACTCATGAAGCACCGATTCAGCATGGCCGATGGCTGGACTGCGGCCGTGCAGCCGGACAGACAGGCCCTGCCATCCTGAGTTTCTGTGTGTAGCTCTGAGCCAGTTACAGTTAATAGTAAGGACCCTCTTACTGTGAAGTGCGAGATTCAGAAGCTAAAGGCCATGGAACAGTAATAAAGAGGAGTAGAAAGAAAAGGAGAGAGAGGAAAGAAGAGGATTCGAGAAAATAAGGCATAAGGTGCAAACCCAGAGCAAACCAGGAAGAAATCCGGGGCCTGCTGGTAGCGGGTCGGCTGGGACTGCCCATTCACAGTGCTGCCTCTGACACCAACCGTGTGTGGCGTGTTCAATGGACAGCTAAAGAGAGTAGATCGGGAGAGGCTGGGGGATGTTGGCTGCTCCTAGGGGGAGGGGCGGGGGTCCTTCAGACACCTGTGGGGGTGACCAAGAATGGCAGCAGCATGGACAAAGCCCAGAAAGGGACCCCCAGACGCCGTTAGAAGGCAAGTTGGGCCACATGCTCAGTGTTCCCCGGCTGGATGACACCCCTCCCCTGGGAGCACAGGGCTGCTGGGCCTTCCCAGGTCAGGGACAGTGCCAAGGAGGCCTTCCTGCTTCTTCCCTCCCCAGAGAAGGGAGGGCAGAGGCCACCCACGATGCCCACACCCAGTCTTCCAAAGGCTCTTCCCTTCTTCCAAAGGGACAGCTGACATCTCTAATCAACACTCGGGACATAGGATGCCATGAAAAATATATGCTGCACAAATTAATAACAAATTGTTCGAGGACACAGGCTGATGCCCTACAGGGCGGCAGGAAACAGAGCAGTGGCAAGCTGGGGGCCGGGTGGCAGCCCGGGCCCCCCTTCCAGGGGTGGCAGCCTAATTCCAGAGGAGTAGCAGTGGGGAGGACATGGCTCCAGTGTTGCTCAATCCTCAGATGTTGCAAGAGGAGCCAGAAATCTAGAGTTTTGTGTGAAATCTCATTACCAAAAAATGTCATTTAAAAGAATGTTGCTATCGCTATTTTTAAAACACTGTGAAGACCAGACAAACATATCTGTGGTCCAGATGTGGCCTGGTCAGTTTGCAGCACTGGTGTAGCTGAAAACAGAGGCTGAGTGGGGAGAAACACCTCGATGAGGGGAATGATGGTGGGGAGTTGTTTTCTGTGCACATCATGGGCTCTCTCGGTTCCTGCCCCTCTGAGCACACTGCTGGTGCCAGCCACACGGTCAGGCTGTGGCCAGCTCCCCACCAGCAGGGGCTCCCTTTGCCCACTGTGGGCTTCTCAGAGCAGGTACCCGGAGCAGAGTGAGTCCTTTCATTAGCTCCGGGACGCCAGAATTCCCCTCGGGTTACTGTTTTTAATTTATCCAAATTAACAGAACTTGGGTGAAATTTTTCATGTGGGCCTTTTCCCCCAGTGATTGACGTGGGTACCAACAGGGCCATGCTCTGAGAACGGCCACAGCAGGCGGCAGGATCTGACCTCACTCACATGGGGCATGAAATGTTCAGTTACAAGTTGTGGAGGGTGGAGAGCTGAGGCCTGATATCACCCTGGGAATAAGAGAAAATGGACTTTTCACCCCAGCCAGTATAGAGCGAATTTCCAGGGTGTGACCTGTAGAGAACATCTGTGACCTTCTTTATTTCAGAAGTTCCAGGAGAAGGCGATGGCTCTGGCTGCCACCACCGGTTGAGCTGGTCAGCAGGAAGCTTGGTCTGCCAGAAAAACAAGGGAGGGAACGAGAAAGGCTTTTTTTCCAGCTTGTCCAGATGCGTCGGGGCCCAGAGCTGATTGGCTGCTGAGAGCTGATCTGCAGGGCTACATGTAGGCTAGTCGATTAGCTCTGGTCGCCTACGGGAGGCTGTAACAGACGTGCCTCCCAAACTAAGAGGCTTCGTGTGATCAAAGTTTAGTTTTCATTTGGGCAGAGTGGGGCTTCTGGGAGCTCAGAGTGGGGCTTCTGGGAGCTCAGAGGGGCTTCTGGGAGCTCAGAGAGGGGCTTCTGGGAGCTCAGAGGGGTTTTTGGGAGCTCAGAGTGGGGTTTCTGGGAGCATGTGCTCCAAGCACACGTGCTGGGACCCAGCGCCTTCCCTGGAGGGCCTCTGCTGATAAGCAAAAAGGGAGACGTGACTGGCGTGGTGTGGAGCCGGGCCCAGGACGGCTGTCTCGGCTTCTGCCACATTTTGGTTCCATAAGTTAGTCACACGGGAACCTGTTTACCCTGGAGGAGCAACAGCATGAACATACAGCTGGCTGTCCTGGGACATGCTGCTTCCTTCTCTCTTTCCACCTTTTCTCCCTTTCTTTCTTTTCTTCTCCCTTAACTGTTTTTGACTGGCCAATTGCAAAAGCTGTGAAGCCCAGCTGGTAACAGGCTGCCAGCCTGGCTGTTCCCGAGCGAGGCTGCTCTCAGATACCAGGTAAGAAGCGTGGTGGTCTCATTCAGATTGGAGCCCAGGAGCACATGTGACTTGGCGCGGTGGCTCATGCCTGTTATCCCAGTACTCTGGGAGGCTGGGGCTGCAAGATCTCTGAGCTTAGGAGTTTGAGACCAGCCTGAGCCAGAGCAAGACCCTGTCTCTATTAAAAATAGAAAAATTGGCTGGGTATCATGGCAGGCAGCCCTAGTCCCAGCTACTTAGGAGGCTGAGGCAGGAGCATCACTTGAGCCCAGGAGTTTGAGGTTGCTGTGAGCTGTGGTGAGCCTGGCGCGGAGTGAGTGACGCCTGATGTACTCTACCTGGGGCAGCAGAGTGAAACTCTGTCTCAAACAAACAAACGAACAAAAACCCAACCAAAACAAGGGGCAGATTTGTTTCTAATTAACCGCATTGTTAATTTCCCACCTTAGCAATGGAAATACTGTGAGACATCTCTCCTCCGCTCCTCTTTAGAAAGTGTAAACTCGTAAGAGCGCGTAGACAGAGACAGGACGTGTGAGCATCATTTAAGTTAGACACACACATGACTTCCTTTATTAATTCTCTTCCATGTCCAAATAATTTCATATACTAATCCTTTATTCTTTCAAGGTAGCTTCGATCAGAGGACCTAGCGGGGCTTCAGCAATAGCTAAGCATTGCCTTCATCCTGCAGAGTTTTTGAGGCATCTGAGCCAAACGTCTAAGTTCCTTAGTTCATAGGGGAGAAACTGAGTCACTAAACATTTAAAGAATTTGTTCGGGCCATTCCCGTGCCCAGAAGTTCATTATCGTTATTATTATTGCTAGAAGTTCCAAAGATCTTTAATCATCGACTTCTCCAGTCTCATCAGCTATAAGCAAATCGTTATAAAATCCGATCAGAATTTGTATTTAATCCCTTTACATTACTGCTGTGAAAATTGTACTTTGTGTATTTTAAACATGCACGTTTTGAACTACTGACACTAAATGGAATGTCCTTTATCCTAATTCAGAAACGACTGAGGCACATCTTTTTTTTTTTTTTTGGCAGTTTTTGGCCAGGGCTGGGTTTGAACCTGCCACCTCCAGCATCTGGGGCCAGCGCCCTACTCCTTTGAGCCACGGCGCCACCCTCAAGACACATCTTTAAAGAATTCTCTCAATCAGAGACACAGTTTGAAAAGCACGGGTTATGTTAGAGGATCGAGCAAGGTGGAGCCTCCCCGTTTGTGAATGCGGCTTCACGGTATCCTCTGAACCAGGCCTAAACAACGTGCTCTACTTTTGAATGCAATTTACAGGGTCAGAAAGAGGTGGTATTCTTAATCTAAACAGGTTATCTGGGGGAGGTGCAGATATACTAACAAAGTTGGGTGAAAAATGACTGTTTAATGCACCCTAGATAGAGTTGTTACGTAATAACAACAGACTGTCAGGGAGGCTTAATGTGACATTTTTGGGGGCAGGGTTTATTGACCAGATGCTGTGAATCTGAGATCAATTAATTTTGCTTTGAAGTTTGTACTTGATCCAGTCCTTCAATCAGAAGGTAGTTTCCAAATCACTGGTCTGTGAACACTGCTTGTGATTAATTACACTTTTATAATCTCAGGAATTCTGTTCTTTGCTATATTTTGAATAACTCAGACTCCACGGGGAGTTGTATTTTGGCTGGTATATTTGGAACGACTAATAAACACCTACTTCCTGTTTTTCTTACTACCGTGTATAGCAAATTGTAAAATGGCTCGTATTCTTCCGCCTGCTTCTCGTGCATTTAACCCGGCCTGATTTGTGTTGTGAAATAATCTGCATCAGTTAGTCTTTGCCAACAAATTTCTCATAGCTTCAAAATGTAAGATACTGTATCTTACTATTGCAGTCCAAACCTAAAGGGTGATAGGAGAAAGTATTCCATTTCATCAGCACAGAAAAATGGAATTTTAGTATCTTGAGCCTCAAATAACTCTTGGAAAGAAGTTTAGTGTATTTTTACTTTTCCACATACAGTTTTAAGGTCATTAGTTTTATTCTTTTAGGAAGAACATGTAATAGGTTAGAAAAAAATGTTTCTGTTTTCCTTTTATACGTCAATTTTCTTGGTAAAATCTAGGTAGTGCATTAAACCAATAAGAAGCACTGTTACCGTTACTCTTGTAGGTTTTGCAAAATGCTCTGGGTGTTTTTCTTGTTAGTTGCAGGCTGCCTAGTGCTGAGACCTACCTCCAGCCCCTGTGGTGTAGGCTGCAGGTTCATGTCCCGGTCTAGGAAGTTTCGAGCTTAGGATACGTCAGGGATTCCCATGGACAAAGAGACCCCTGGGAGAACCAGCCCAGGTCTAGCCCCAGGCCCAGAGGAGGTAACTGTCCTTTGCCTTCCAAGCCCAGATGGCTGTTGAACCCTGGACTCCCTGCCCTATTTCTACTCTCCACTTGTTCCTGGCCACCCGAGGGGGCATGGAGGGTGAGAGTGATCAGAGATGGCGCACAGCCTGCAAATTGGCACTCACCGGCTGTGGAGCGTTCTGCCCTTGGCCTGGCAGCCTGGTGCCTGTTCTAGACCCCTGCTGCTGCTCAGACCCTCGCCTGAGTGTGCTCCTGTCTTAGTCCGTGCTCTCCAGAGAGTCAGAAGCAGAAGGAGATGTGTGTATATGTATATGTACACACACATTTGCCATTATATATACGCACAGCAGAACCTCTGTAAGGCAGCCACAGAAGAGACTGTAACACACTGGCTGACACTCGGAGGTGCTCACCATAATCAACCAGGCCTGCTGTACTACATGTACATGTGCTGCATGTCTGGTCTATGGAAATTAAGTCAACTTACGGAGGTGGTCGGAGTGAGGGGGTTGTCAGCTATGGAGGCTCTCTCTCGCACACACACACACAGAGATTTATTGGCAAGGCTGAGAAGCCCCCAATCTGCTGACTTCACGCTGGGTACCTAGGAAGGTTGGTGCTGTAGGTCGGTGCACGTCTGAAGGTCTGAGAAGCAGAAGAGCCAGAGGCGTAAGTCCCGTCTGAGGACCAGAGAAGAGAGAGTAAGAGATCCCAGGCCAAGCAGAGGGGCAAGGACGGAGAAGTGAGTTCCTCTTTCCTCTGCCCTTTGCTCTGCTGGCCCCTCGGTGGACTGGACGGTGCCCATCCACACTGGGGAGGGCAGTCTACTGAGTCCACCCATTGACATGCTGAGGTCCTCTGGAAACGCCTCACAGACACACCCTGAAACAGTGGTCCGTCTGGGCATGCTGTGGCCATTCCAGGTGACACACAAAATTAATTATTGTAGGCCCGTGGGGCAAAGGATATCATTAGGGTCAAAGACACGTGTCCACATGGAACCCATGTCCAGTCCTTCCATGACGTGGGTCCTCAGGACTCCAGAATTCCTGTCCAGTGACCCCAGAGATTCTTCTGGGGCCTGTGAAAGCTCCTTTCTCAGCCGTGTCCTCAAGAGGTGGCTGTTTGGTGTCCGTGTGTGTTATGAGGAGGGTGCTTGGACATGAGGGATGGGGCATCCCCACACATGTGCCCCAGGTCCTCACCACGTAGGATGGCACCAGCGTTGGGAGCAGAGCAGCCCCTGGTGTCTCCAGTCACTGCCCACGTGGCTGGAAGGTGGCCCCCACCTGCCCTGTAGGGCCAGAGGGAGGTGGGAGCCTAAAAACCTGCAGGTCCCACCAAGCTTCTCCCTCCTGCGCCATCTTCCTGCCTTCAGCATCCTCACACTGTCACCAACAGTCACCCCCATGATACCCTCCTCACCTCTCTTCCCCAAATCCCAGACTTCCACATGGAGCTGCCTGAAACATTACACCAGGCATCCTCAAACTACAGCCCACGGGCCACATGCAGTCCACCTAGGACATTTATCCGGCCCACTGGGTGTTTTTGCAGCCGCTGCCTGTCCTGCTTAGCAGCCAACTCATCCCGGGGCCCACAGTCCAGCCCTCCAACGGTCTGAGGGACAGTGAACTGGCCCCCTGTTTAAAAAGTTTGAGGCCCCCTGCATTACACCATTTAAAAACTGCATTAAAAGAAGAAAAAGGTCCCATCAGCGCCTCAAACACGACACGTTTATCACCAGAATAAAAATCGGAATCTCCCACAACCTGCTCCCGTCTTTGAGCTCTTGGCTTTCATGGGTCACACGGGCCTCCGTGACTATCCAGGCGGCCTAGTCAGAACCCGTTTTGACTCCTTGCTCCCCTCCCTGCCCCACTGAACTGAATCTGAGGTAATTACACCTAAAGGGAGGCAGGATGTAGTTGGGCAAAGCGTCCTGCTCGCTTCCCTCCGGGTGGCGGCTGCTCCTGGGAGGACTTTCCCTGCTCCCTGTCCCAACTCATCCCCCACCTGCTCGAGACCCTTAAGGCAGCCTCATTAGCTGATGCAGGCCAGTCAAAATCCCCAGCCGGTTATTCAGTCACTTAGGTTTCTACGCGTCTTCCATGACACATACATTCTGCCTCTCCTATCCAACCAGGGGACCCATCAAGATTTCTGTAAAATAATACCCCAAATCCTGTCTTGACTTCTCAACTGTAGTGAATAGTTTTTCTTTTTTAATGCAGGCTTTAGAAGGTGTGCTGTTTGAGATGGATCAGAATCGGTACTAATACGATGTGTAGGGTGTGCTCATCACGCAGCTCCACCACCCCGTGTCGCTCTACATCGGTCTCTGAACGTTTTTTAACTTAAGGAATAAAACGTCGCTGGGTACAGGCTCCTGGGCACCTCAGTGCCAGGCCCTCACTCCGCCTTCCTCTCTCAGAGGGTTGACATGATGTCCACGTGTATCTCAAGCCACACTTTCTTCCTTTTCAGGTTTGGAAACTGGATATAAAAGTTATAACTGAGCAATTGGCTCTGTCTACACGTGGCTTGGCAGCGCTCTCCGAGTTTAAGGATTTTAAGAGTCTGTGAATAGTCCAGCAGTTTACTTATCAATTTCCATTTGTCAGACGATTGTGTTGTTTTCAATCCTTTGTTCTTACGAACATTGTTGCACTCGCCTCCTGGCGCCCAAGTGTGAGAGTTTCTTTAGGGTTTATACCCAGCAGCAGGATCGCGGGGTCACCGTGTGACCGTCTTCAGCTTCCTGAGACTTTGCTAATATGATCTGACTGTGCCCCTCGGTTCTCCTCCCAGCGGGTCAGGAGGGAGGGCGTCCGCTTCTCCATACTCCCATGTGCACTGCGCTCATCCAGTTTGTAAGATTTTGCCAGGATGATGGGTGTGAAGTCGGGTCTCCTTGTTGCTTCAGCTGCATTTCTCCCGTTTGCCGCAGGGCAGACACAGAAAGTAAGAGCATGTACGATCCATGGGAGACCCGTGCCTTTGACAGTCCAGAAACAAAGTCTTCTGCATGACAGAAGACGCCAAAAATGTTAAGGGGCAAAACACAGGAAGAATTGATGGGTCTGTGAGTCGCATGCATCACAGTGAGATGTGGACCACGGGTGCTGCCCGTGACTAATACAAGAGCAGCCTCTGGAATCCGCCAAGGAGCTCCTGGGAACTTAAAAGCAAGACGATCTGACAGAAAGTGGACAGAAGTCACGCACAGGCCCTGCTCCACAGAAGGACTCCTGCCCAGACTGGGAGCTCTAGACCATTTGCTGGTTAGTCTGTGAATAGGAAGAGTAGCCACGGTGGATCTTTGCAGATGGCAGCATCTTCGTTGGGTCCCTGGGTCACAGACCCTGAAGAGAAGGCTGACTGCGGAGGGTTTCACGTGCAGGAGGGCTGCAGAGTAAGAACGGAGCTGGGAGCTCCGGGGCTGGCGCACCCTTCAGAGGGGTCTGAAGCCGAGGCAAGTCACTGGGCCTCTGCATCCTTGCACCTCTTGGTCACTGGTTATGGGCCTCCCGGAGCAGGGGAAGTAACCTCTGGAGGGCAAATCTCCTTGGCAGAGACACTCAGCTGTGAGCCTTCAGCAGCCCACACTTGCGCCAGTCAGGGCAATGATCCATCTGCTCCCTGTGATGTTAAGATCCAGGGAGTCAAAGCACCGTGATCCAGCACACCAGCCTCAGAGTCGGAGCCCCCTGAACTAGCTCCCAGCTCCACACCTGGCCAGCTTGGTAACCCTGGGCAAGTGAGCTGTTCTTATTCTCAGCCCTGAGACCTTTCAACAAATACTCACAGAGTGCCTGAGGGTGCCTGGCTCAGGACTGTTGTGACACCTGAGAGCGCGGCACAGCTCCCGGCATAGTTTAATGGGTGACAGACAGTGGGTGTTCATTGCCATTATCGACATCTGTGGATAAAAGCAGACGCTATCTTTGCTCTGCCCGTGCAGTACAGCAAGAAACTTTCCTGGAATGTGCTTCTGTGGCTTTCTGAGATAAACGGGATACTCCTGAGGTTAGAGGGATTTAGAGCAGGATTATTCTCTAGTCTAAGCTGGTAAATGCCTTAGCTGTTTAATAAAACATTTCCTGGATTCATATTTAAAACATAACTGACTTCCTCCTCCACTAGGCCTATTGTTACTTTTTTCCTATTTTCAGATGGTTTCATTTCTGCAAGGAGTGGGAAATCTCAGGCAAGAGAAGCCACACAAATGCCCCATCTCCACCTTGATGCTACCAGGTGACTGCACTTAGTAGCTTTTGATGTTAAAAAAAAAATACTTTCTTTGTTAGAATTGGATGGAATCAAATGAATTTTAGAGCTGGGAGGCATCGCAGGACTTAAAGATTATCCAGAGCAATGGTTTTCATGTTTTTTAAGTAGTGGGAATCTGCCTCCTCCCATCTCCCGCCTTTCCTAACAGATGAGATCTTAGTTGGCAGCTTGTTACCTGGAGCAGGAAAACACAGGTCAAAACTCTGGTCCTTGTGAGGGTGACGAGGCTGGAGTTTGTCTTCCCTGCCTGACCTTGCAGTCCACGTTTTAACTGGCTGTCCCTGATGTATTTCTTGGACTGTAGCTACCAAGAAAAGTCCCTGGGGTAGTGGGACCTGCTCACTGGACAGATGAAGAGATGCCTGGTTTTCCTCCTCCCCCCTTGGCCGCTCACCCTCCTTGGCTAGACCCACCTGGTTTCTACTATCTAGGCTTTTTAGGACTCTGAAGATTCCGTCTAATCTTATGGCTTTCAATTCCTTCTATGTGTCTGGATACACAAATCCTCACCTCTAGCCATGTGACACCTGCACTACAGACAGGTTTCCAGCTGTCTCAGCGACACCTTCCTTGGAAATTTAATTGATAGCTCAAAACTCAGGTGCCGCTGAGATGGGACTCCCAGCCTTCTCTTGCAAAGCCTGCTTTGTCTTACTCAATGGCAAGTCTGTCTTTCTGGTTGCTCGACCCAAACACATCTCGGGTTGCCCATGACTCTTTCTTTTCCTGCATGGTCCATATCTAACCCACCAGGACATCACCAGCTCTGCTACCAAAATATCCTTTGAATCTTGCCCCTTCTCTGCTTGCTGTTGTTCTGTCTCATCCCATCATTCCAGGACTGTGTCATCATAGCTGGGGTGACAGTCTAGCTTATCCTCCAAACTGGATATTTCCAAAACTCAAAGGGAGGCAGGGATTAGTAATTGCATTTAGACCCATTGTCCAGGGTTGTTCTGGGCAAACAGGAGGGGCGGCCACCCTACTTTTAACTCATTTTCCTGTCTCCATTCTTGCTGCCTGGAATCAGATCCCGATATAGTAGCCAGAGTGCCCCTGCTCAAATCTAGCTTTAGATCAAGTCACACTGTTCTAACTTCGTCAACCTCCCTTTGGTTCAAAGCCAAAGTCCTCACGATGTTCTGTGCCGTCTGCTCCCCCACTGCCCACCACCATGTTTCCCATTTCTTTCTTCCTCGGCCTCTTCCTCCAGTAGCATCTTTGATTTTCTTCTCTCATACCAGCCGTGGTTCCACCTCAGGACCTTTGCACGGGCTGTTACTCTGTCTGAAACGCCCTCTCCTAGACGTGCACGTGGCTGCACCACTTACACCCTCAGTTGTTGCTTCGTCACTGAGGGCTGCCCTTACTGTGTTATTGTAAATTATAGCCATTCCTTTCTGGTACCCATTTCCATTTTTTTGCTTTGACTTTTTATAGTACTTATCCTCCTCTAAAGTTTCATACGATTTCCTTATTTTTTTTGTCTTTCGTCAATAGACTGTAAACTCCATGGGGGTAGGGAATTTTCTTCTTGGCTTTCCTTGCACCTTCTGAGCTTAGAACAGGACCTGGTACATAATTGCGACTCCAAATATATTTATGATAACTGAGGGAAGCCTCAGAAGGTTAAAGAGCTTCCTTCACATCACTTGGTGAGCTGCCAAAAGCCTGAATCTGGAGCCAGAGTCCCCAACGTCCCCTCCCAGGAGGTTTGGTTGAGTCTACAGGACCAAAGCACGGATAGGACACAGACCAAACTTCCAGCTGTTCAGGTGAACTCCACTGTTAACTGGGCATTTTATTTGTTCAAATCTGGATGCCATTTCTGAAAGCTAAGTATAAAAATGACATTAGAAGTAGGTCACAAATATTCATGTGGGATTAATTCTTAGTAGGACTGATTCTTAATTTTAAGAGCAGTAATGTTAAAACAATGGGAATCCTATTCAAAGGATGGTCTGAGAATTCCCGCAGCAATCCTATCGAACCGGAGATTAAAATAGCGCGTTAGCGGTGACCTATCTCTGAAGACAAAATAATTCGAAGAAACCAACTGTCATCGAGGAGGAGAATGGTAAGATGGTGGCTGGCTTGTGCTTGGTGGCAAACCTGGAAATCCAGAACTCTCCTTGGTTCCCCTTTTATCTTTATTTCTTTAGAAATACAAATCTTACCTTCTTGCAAATATTGGGATGAAGAGTGACTCAGATCTGCGGTGTTAATATGTAAACTGCTGCTGGTAACGTGTGACTTCTTTATTGTTTTAGGTTTGAAATGTTCCCCCCCAGCTCTTTCCAAAATCCCTTGTAAACAGGAATCCAAAGCTCCCCTCTCTGATTAAGGTGGGCAGCTTTGACTCTGTCTCTCCTTTACTGCAGTTTGCAGGATTGAGGCGTGGTTCTCGAATGTAATGAACCGTTTTCTGAGGTCTCTCTGTGCAGACAGAGTGTGGGGCTCTGAGGCTTTGTTTATTTTCTTTTCTTTTTTTTTTTTCCTTGTGAATTTCTTGTGATTCCCATATTCTTTTTTTTTTTTTTTTTAAATTTTATTGAATGGTAACTATGTACATTAATGCACTTCTGGGGTACAGTGTGAGGTTTTTGCATGCAATCCGAAATACTTCCATCAAACTGATCAACACAGCCTTCATGTCATTTTCTCAGTTATAGTTTTAAAACATTCTGATTCTACTCTTAGAGAGCTTCACTTGTACCCCTGTAAGATAGACCTCAAAAATGGTCCCTCCAATCCC
>CAUYQV010074023.1:0-10149 GCA_963574575.1 Galagoides demidoff | reverse complement strand
TCCTTTTATCATAAGGACACTTGCACTAGACTGTTTATTGCAGCTCAATTTACAATCGCCAAAATGTGGAAACAGCCTAAATGCCCACCAACCCAGGAATGGATTAACAAGCTGTGGTATATGTACACCATGGAATACTATTCAGTCATTTTAAAAAATGGAGATGTTACAGCCTTTGTATTAACCTGGATGGAAGCGGAACACATTATTCTTAGTAAAGCATCACAAGAATGGAGAAGCATGAATCCTATGTACTAAATTTTGATATGAGAACAAAGTAATGACAATTAATGACACGGTGGGGATGGGGGAAGGGGAGAGCAGGGAGAGAAAGAAGGAGGGAGGTATGGGGAAAGGAAGAACAGAGAAAGGGAAGGAGGGAGAGGGGTGGGGTCTTGGTGTGTGCCACACCTTTTGGGGGCAAGACACGACTGTAAGAGGGACATTACCTAACAAATGCAATCAGTGTGACCTGGTTTCTTGTACCCTCAATAAATCCCCAACAGTAATTAAAAAAAAAAATCAATCATGCTGGAACAACTAAGTTATCTTTCTATTCTCTCTATGAAAAACATATTACAAAATTATTATCATATGAAGGGGCAATTGAAGATTATGAAGCTAATGTTTTTTCTTCTAAGTATATGGCATGCCCTTCTATTTGTTCAAATTCATTTCATATTTCTTCATATAGGTTCTCAACTTTTCATGCTAAATTTATTTCTAAATATTTTGTAACTTTCAAAAATATTTTGTAATTTTATATAATTATTTTGAATAAAATGCTTTTCCCACTCCCATATTTAGGTTTCATTATTAGTATTAAAAAATTTATTTTTAAAATTATTATTAATCCAGCCATCTTTCAAAAATTGCATTAATTTGTATACTTTTTCTAGTGTATCCTGGGTTTTCTAGGTATACAAATATATCATCAGCAAAAAAGAGGTAATATAATTCATCTCAATTTCTCTAGCCCTGAGCACAGCATCTAATACTTTTAAGGCACACCATAAGTGTTTCAAGACTTGAATGAACAAATGAATTAATGAATGAACAAAGAAGTGGGAGATTATTCACATGGATCATCAATATTCTTACCATTACTCCAAGGAATTCCTGATTATTCCTTACTCCAAGGAATTCCTGATCTTCCCTTTGAATACTGCCACCATTTCTTTGATCTAAACCACAATAAAAGCTTCAAATCTAGTAAATTAGAAGATAAATAAGTATGATGGCCAAAGGGAACACATTTCTGATTAATGAAAGATCTTCCTGAGTGAGGAATAGTGTGTGTTCTTTGAGTTCCCCCTTGTCCTTTGAGCTGAGAAATAGTATAGAGGGGGCTTTTTGATTCTGACTAAGAAAGAAGTAACAAGTTGCCACTGTACTTTTGAATGAGTTAGATGGCTTAAGGAGACAACCTAATGCTTTTATTGGATAAAAACAGGCAGCTAGACAGAGGTTCATTGGCAGGAGCGTTTCAGTGAAGGGTCTAGAAGCATAGATTAAAAAAAAAATCAAGGAAGCCTGGGAAGCTTTCTAATCTAGGAAAAGAGTAAAAGAAAAGTCTGCAGTTGGTAACTGAGAGAAAACCAAAGAGACGCCAATGTATGCATAAGTGTTCAATTTAGTCTCAGTCTATTTATTACACTCATACTGAAGCCTCACAAATACACCATAATTGAATTGAAATCATATGCTCACCTATCTAACCTCACTAAGTCTGCCATATTCAGGAAAAGGGCAGTCACCCAGCCTAAAATCTCAACCACAGCCATTTATCTTATGGCAGCTATTCGCGTTTGTAGGGATAATTTATTGCTGAGGGAATTAGCCATTATCTATGTTGCATATTTGAAATTCCAACTCAACTGTCAATCTGAATCATAATAAATAATAAGTATACCCCAGATGCTAGTAGCTTCTGATTTAGTGTCATAGGAATATCACTTAATCCTGGAAGAAGTTTTCCAACAAACCGCACAATAGCTCCCCACTGTTTCACAAAATTAAAAATACACAGACACAAATTTATGAGAGCACATGAAGAATTTTCCACTGCAAGAAACACCTTTGTTTTCAAAAACAGAAATAATGATTGCCAAGCTGGAGAGCATGATACAAAGCACTCCTCATAATCACCAGCAGGAACATCAAGTACTAAGACAACAAAGAGAAAAGGGTATGTTCAAGCTGTGGAAATAAATCCTAACTCTGGCACAGATTACAAAAGATGGTTGCTCCAAAGATAGCCGAACTGTTCTTCTAGGAAAAACAAAATGTTTCTGTTAGAGTTGAAAGGAAAATCCCTGGAGAGGCAGATAGAGCACCCAGGTAGTAATTGGCTGGACAATCCCAAGCCCTGCACCTGATCTGACAGCACGAAGCCAAATGAGGAGCATCAGCTTCCACGCACACACCAGGCTACGGCAGAGGACTGATGCTTTGAAGGATCTCTTCATGTTTTTAGTTGATGAAAGGCTTATAAAGAAAATGTATCCCTCTAAATAAGCCTAGACCAGCAAACACACGAGTGCATTGGCAATGTGCTTTAGGCCTTTAATTTGCTTTGTGTAGCATCTGGCACCCTGATTGTTTGGCCTTTGCACACAGGTTAGTAGTCCTGACTGATGCGCTCTTGTCATTCAGAATCTGCATCATTCTCACCTATTGAGGGTCTGCAGACTTACAATCACTCTCTTCCCTGGGCCAGACCTTATTTTGGCTCTTTTGATCACAATGAGAATTTGAAGACACTAAGATACAGACCTCTCAAAGAGTTTCATGTGACTTTAATTCCCTATCAAAGGCAATGCTTGGAAGAGCCTGGGTATGATCCGTATGGATAATGGCCTCTGCCTAGCAGTAAGAATTTTCAGAGAGCCAAATGGCCCTGAGCTGGCCTTCTTCATCCAGAAATTGATATAGACAACAACAAGGTTTATCCTTGCAGCCCAAAATAGGCCTCCTGAAGTTGACCCAGCCCAAAATAGGCCTCCTGAAGTTGACCAAGAGGATGGACCAAGCCAACAGAAGGGGTGCTCTTTATTTTCTCTGGAGCAGAATTAAGGAATTATGAGTTCAGATGAATGAAAACTAATTACAACATCCCTTTGCTTGACCTACAGGATAACCACAAAGTCATGTTTGCCTCCACAATGCTGGTTGTCCCTGAATCATTTTTAGTAGTGCACACTTAATTATATCATTAACATACTTATTTAAGATACCAAGGACAAATCCCTCCTTGATCCTTGTAAGGTAACATACATATTATCAAAGACAAGCAAGCAGTACAAGTCAAAGGGGGTTAGGGCAGAAAGCTAGGGATTCAGAAGTGTTACTGATTCTCCTTTGGTACAGATATCAAGTTTATCTTCCTGTAAAGGGTATGGCAACTTTGGATATCTTATTAGAGAAAAATAGTCATAATCTGTAGGTCTCTCTTGCTTCCACTAAAGGAAATATTTGTTACATGACCATATTAATCAGGATCCCAACAGGGAACAGATGATCCACTTGAACTAGGATAATGCAAAGGTCAATAGTGCGGGTGTGGGGGTCACAAGGGATGGTACAGAAACTGATGCTCAGTACCAACCATGCTGTTATCACTATAGGCCAAAGGAAGGAGGGAAGGGAAAGTATCTTGTGAATTGGCTTCTGGACAGAATGCAACTCATCCCCTTCTTCTTTTATGAACCAAACCCCACAAACAATCTCAGCTGCTTAGGGATCCTACCCTTAAGTTCTAGCACAAGCTGCATCCTGCAACTGGCTCTCACACACAAACTTGTATTCTTGCACACTTTTGCATAGTACAGGCTGAGTATCCTTTAAGCAAAATTCTTGGGATCAGAAATGTTTTCGATTTCAGAATTTTTTCATATTTTGGAATATTTGCATTATACTTACAGGTTGTATTTCTAAATCCCCAAATCTGAAATCCAAAATGCTCCCATGGGCGTTTCCTTTGAGTATCATGCCAGCACTCAAAAAGTTGCAGATTTTGGAGCATTTCTCAGACTTCAGATTTTCAGATTTTGGATGCTCAACCTGTACTGTCTTTTAATCTAGACCACAGACTCTATGAAGGCAGAGCCACATTTTTACCTTTCAATCTCACACATCACAACACCAGTGATTCTCTCTAAAGTATTTGTTTTCTCCCCACAACATATAAAACCAATGATATTCACATGCAAGACATTCCCCAAAGGCATTCACTGGGTTATGCATAACCCTACTGTGCTCCTCCATTTCGTTCACACTCAAGAAAACATAGCAGAATACAGATGAGTGAGGTCAGGTTATTTTATAGATAAACTTGAATCCACTCCAATTTTTTTAAATTAAATCATAACTGTGTACATTGATGCATTTATGGGGTTCAGTGTACTGATTTGATATGAAATGTTTACATCGAACTGATTAACACATCCATCACCTTGCTTACTTATTTGTTGTGGTAAGACAATTATACTCTTTTCTCAATAGTTTTGAAATGTACCATTGCATTATGCACATTAGGTGAGGTCCTCCCAAATACCCTCCCTCCTTCCTTCTCCCCCCTCCCCGCCCCGCGCTCTCCTCTTCCTTTCTACTTTGTGGACTATAGTTATGTTTTACCATTCATATGAATGTGTAGGTGATTATATATTGATTTCATAGTAATATTGAATACATTGGATACTTTTTTTTTCCATTCTTGAGATACTTCACAAAGAAGAATATGTTCCAGCTCCATGCAGGTAAACATAGAAGATGTGAAGTCTCCACCTTTTATGGCTGCATAGTATTCCATGGTGTACATATACCACAATTTGTTAATCCATTCCTGGGTCAATGGGCACTTGGGCTGTTTCCATGTCTTGGATATTATTAATTGGGCTGCAATAAACATTCTAGTGCAAAGTCTTTGTCATAAAATAATTTTTGATCATCTGGGTATATACCTAGTAGAGGAATTATAGGATTATAGAGGAAAGTACAGTAAATCTACTTTCAGTTCCTTGAGTATTCTCCAAACTTCTTTCCAAAAAGGTCATATTAGCTTGTATTCTCACCAGCAGTGTTCCCTTCTCTCTGCATCCATGCCAACATCTGTAGTTTTGGGAGTTTGTTATATGGGCTAATCTTACTAGAGTTAGATGATATCTCAAAGTAGTTTTGATTTGCATTTCTCTGATGATTAAAGATGATGGGCCTTTTTTCATATGTTTGTAGGTCATATGCCTGTGTTCTTCAGAAAAGTGCTGGCTCACCAGATGGAACCAAGCACCATAAACTCCAACTTTTCAATGTAAATTGTATATAAACATTTTGTTCTGTTACTATGGACTACTGTCTGGCAACACATCTCATAACCACCCCAGCACACTGTGTGTCCTAACAGCATAAGTACATGAAGTGCTTAATGATGAGAAGGAAGAAGGATTCACAAAGTGAATAGGAAGTATGAAATAAAAGCCTGTCTCCATCATTGGAGACACTGGTGTAGAGTTGTAGAAGACACCAATCTCAGCATGGAAATGTGGAGTATCAGAAGATATTCCATATTTATCATCCTAGAAAGATAGAATCAACTTGCCTTACACTACTTAGTCAACTCTGAATTTTAATGGTAAAGAAATTGAGATATGTGTCTGCTCATGATCATACAATGTACTAATCAAGGTGGTGTTGCAGCCCATAACTAAATCAAAGGTGTTCAAGGAACAACAACAATAATAAAAATGTTTTTCTTGCTAGAAACTAGTGAACTTATTCATATTTACTGTGTACAAATATTTTCTGAGTGTCACCTTGTGCCAGGTAGTAACACTGTCCTAGGCAATAAGGATACACAATAAACAAAAACAAAAAAGGGCCTGCTATCAGATAGGGGTACCATTCTGTATGAGTCAAGGAAGGCTTTCTGACAAGGTAAGATTTGAGCAGAGAAGTAAAAGGAGGAAAGGAGTCACATGGGTCTTTAGCATATGATGCATACACCAAAGTAGACTGTAGTTGGCCTGTTCCAGGTGAGGAGGCCATTGTGGCTTAACTGGAAAGGAAGAAGTAGAGTGGCTAGACATGAGTAGAGGTTTTAAAGGGGGTCCACATCCCAGGGTCTTGGTTTTTATATCAAGTGAGATGGGAAATTATTAAAGGATTTTTGTCAGAGGATGATGACCTAACTGGTCTGTGGAAATGAGACTAGGAGAGCAAGGGTAGAAGCAGGAAGGAAGCTCTAGCAATAATATAGGAGAGATGCAGGCAGCTGGGCCTTGGATAGCAGGTGTGAGGCAGAGAGGGGCCAGACTCTGAATGCATAGTGAAGGATCACCAACAGGCAGTGAGGACTGCTCAGATGAAACCTGTGAGAGGAAGAAGGGAGTGGGAGATGAGGCCCAGGGTTTTGACCTGAGTAACTGATAGATCAAAGTAGACATTTACCAGGAGAGAGAAGAATGAGAGAAGAGCAGGTCTGGAGAGGAAGGTCGAGAGTCTGGGTTTTTTGCTAAGTTAGATCTGCCTTTTATAAACCTAAGTAGGATATCTGGCAGGCGACAGCACTTTGGGTGTGGAGTTCAGAAGAACAACTGACGTCATCTGCACCTGGGTGGTGTTTGAGTTATAGTACAAGATGTGAGGGCAGACAGAGAAGATAGCTTAAGACTGAGCTCAAGTTCAAGTTCAAAATCTATGTTGCCACTCCCAAATGTCACACTTGCACTTTAATAATACTTTCTGCAGATAGTGCCTCTTAGTCTCCTTCACCATCAGCTGCAGGACAACTTACTGCTAGAATGTCAATGATCCTCACCTTCCTATTTAGGGAACCAGCACCTCCCTTTGGGGTTATTCACTCTTAGTGAACAGCCAGAGGCCTTTCAGAGAAGCCACTCCAGCGGAAGAAAGAGTGAAGGGTGAACACTTCGGATGCAGGGGTTCTGGGAATGCAAGGAGAGAGAACAGGAACCCTGCTTCCATCACAGTGTGAGTCAAAGAGAGAGGGGACATGGGCCTCTCCCACACATCACTCCCAACGCTGTCTCAAAATATCATGGGTGATGAGAGAAGCAGAGACCAACCAAGTCAATAACGGAACCAGCTTTTGATGTGGTGCACATTCTGATGCACGAAAGTCCTGCGTCGTGGGTGACTGTGTCCTTTACACTATAGACAACAATGACAGGCTATAAGTAGAATGCAAGGCTAATTGTTATGGACACTGCAGGGTTGAATCATGTTTATGGCCAAGGACAGAGTGATGACAGATGGTCCTACCATTCAGCAAAGACAAGAGATGGAGCTGGGCATTAGAAAATCCCTTAGAGATCATTTGACTTCTCTGAGAGTTGGTCTCTCCACCAAGTATTGGAAGTGGTGAAACAGATCACCCTCACAGGGAAAGTTCTTCAGAAATAACATACAGAGAATTATTTTCAAAAATAGCGAGTACCACCACATTATGTTTTAGACAGTTAAAAAAAAGGTAAACTCCCATTGTATGGGACTCAAAGAACTTACCAGTTATTTTAATGAAATAAAATGGTGCTAAAATTAGTAAATTGCTAGAAACCAGGTTCCAGGATGAGGGACCTGGAGAAGAAAGAATACCAACATCCAACTCCTGCTTAATAAATCCATGAGTCAAGGAAGCTAAACCCAGCAAGAGGAACAAAATATCATAAATACACAAATGCACATATCCCACCTTGACCCACAATAGTGTTGGACTTTTATTACATGTGGGTTTTTAAAATAAATTATTTAGAACATTAAATGACACCAAATTAGATGGCTATTTCATGAAGAATAAGAGTTACTGAAGAAAAATCACTTCTCTATGTTAACCAGTTTGATGAAAATATCTCAAATTGTATATCAAAATACCACACTGTACCCCATGATTGCATTGTTGCACACAGCTATGATTTAATAAAAAAAAAAAAAAGAAATAAAAGAAAAATCACTTCTTTTTTTTTTTCTTTTTTTTTTTTTTTTTAGATGGAGCCTCAAGCTATCCCCCTGGGTAGAGTGTTATGGCATCACAGCTCACAGCAATCTCCAACTCCTGGGCTCAAGCGAGTCTCCTGCCTCAGCCTCCCAAGTAGCTGGGAACACAGGCACCTGCCACAACGCCCGGCCATTTTTTGGTTGCAGCCATCATTGTTGTTTGGCGGGCCCAGGCTGGGGATTCAAACCCGCCACCTTAGGTGTACATGGCTGGTACCTTAGCCGATTGAGCCACAGGCGCTAAGCCAGTGTCTAAGAATCTTACATAAAGATGTGTGTTTCTAGTATCTGGAGTCTACAACCAGGAGAGCACTTAGTACCCATTTTATTAACATTGGCCTGTCTATACCTATACAACATGGATCAATCAGATCAGGCATCCTCCAACTACAGCCCACGGGCCACATGCAGCCCGCCTAGGACATTTAACCGGCCCGCTGAGTGATTTTGCCGTTGCTGTCTGTCCTGCTTAAGAGCCGACTCGTCACGGACCTCGTCTGAGGGACAGTGAACTGGCCCCCTGTTTAAAAAGTTTGAGGACTCCTGGATCAGATGGTTTTACTTTTGGTAATTCCTGCATAAGTATTACTACAGCTGTGTAGTGATTGGCGAGTCTCAGATCCTAACACTGAGATAAATGCCGGTGGGTTAAGCTGGGCTGACATGCAGTTAGATCCGTGAGTGTCTTGATGGACCCGTGTTCTCTCCCGACATGTGGAAGCCCTGTGTACTTCACACTCTCTCTTTCTTCTAAGTCTCCTTACACTAAATATGATGAATTTTTTAAGATGCAACTTAGTACAACTTTTTTTTTCTTTTTGCAGTTTTTGGCCGGGGCTGTGTTTGAACCCGCCACCCCCGGTATATGGGGCCAGCGCCCTACTCCTTGAGCTACAGGGGCCACCCAGATGCAACTTACGACTTTGAAAATCTCAGTTTCATAGTGTTTCAAAGGGTAGTATAGTACTGTCGGTATGTTGGGGGAGATGTTCTTTGTGGGTAAAACCGTTCGGCCTGGATGCATCCCTCATCCCCAGACACTGAGGCCAGTAAGCACCTCCCTCCGCCCATCAGTCATTACAACTGAAAAGTACCCCAAGCTTTCCCACTGCACCTCTAGAGGGCAGTAGTTCCCAAGTTGAGAAAATCAATCCACGTTTTTTAGGTTTCATTGGCAGGTTTTTTGGAGGGAATGAAATACCATTAGTTTTACTACAAGTTAAAATTGTGGGCCAAGCACAACAGCTCATGCCTTTAATCCCAGCATTTTGGGAGGCCAAGACAGGAGGATCACTTGAGGCCAGGAGTTCAAGACCAGCATAGGCAACGTAGCGGAGACCCTGTCTCTACATAAAAATTTTAAAAACTTGGGCAGCGCCTGTGGCTCAGTGAGTAGGGCACCAGCCCCGTATACCGAGGGTGGTGGGGTTCAAACCCGGCCCTTTCCAAACTGCAAACAAAAAACATCCAGGCGTTGTGGCAGCCACCTGTAGTCCCAGCTACTCGGGAGGCTGAGGCAAGAGAATCACCTAAGCCGAAGAGCTGGAGGTTGCTGTGAGCTGTGACGTCACAGGACTCTACCCAGGGTGACATTTTATAAACTTAGCCAGGTATGGTAGCATGCACATGTAGCCCCAGCTACTCCAGAAGTTGAGGCAAGAGGATCTCCCGAGCCCAGGAGTTGGAAGTTACAGTGAGCCATGATTACAGCACTGCACTCCAGCCTGGGGAACAGAAGAGGACCCTGTCTCTCAAAAATATATGTATATATTGTAGTCTTTATATTGCTATCCATAGTTGAAAACAAGAATTCACAGTTTAGGCTCGGCGCCTGTGGCTCAAGCAGCTAAGGCGCCAGCCACATACACCTAAGGCGCCAGCCACATACACCTAAGGCGGTGGGTTCGAATCCCCAGCCCGGGCCCGCCAAAACAACAATGATGGCTGCAACCAAAAAATGGTCGGGCATTGTGGCAGGCGCCTGTAGTCCCAGCTACTTGGGAGGCTAAGGCAGGAGACTCACTTGAGCCCAGGAGTTGGAGGTTGCTGTGAGCTGTGATGCCATGGCACTCTACCCAGGGGGATAGCTTGAGGCTCCGTCTAAAACAAAAGAATTCACAGTTTAGCACTTAGGCTTGA
>CAUYQV010074020.1:0-12006 GCA_963574575.1 Galagoides demidoff | reverse complement strand
TTTTTTTTTGAGACGGAGCCTCAAGCTATCCCCCTGGGTAGAGTGCCATGGCATCACAGCTCATAGCAACCTCTAACTCCTGGGCTCAAGCGAGTCTCCTGCCTCCGCCTCCCAAGTAGCTGGGACCACAGGCACCCGCCACGATGCCCGGCCATTTTTTGGTTGCAGCCATCATTGTTGTTTGGCGGCCCCGGGCTGGGGATTCGAACCCGCCACCTTAGGTGTATGTGGCTGGCGCCTTAGCTGATTGAGCCACAAGCGCCGAGCCGAGAAATAACATTTTATAATGATATCTATCATAGCATTAGTGGTAGATAAGTTCTGTGATGGCAGCTGGCTCAACCCCCTCATTTGACACAGGAATAAATTTAGCTGACTGCTGATCAGAGACAGAACTGAAATAAGATGCTGAGTTTTCTGGCTAGTCAGTTCTTTTAGCTACATTTGAAAGGAAGGAAAGTATTAGAGTGTAATTAATCCGTTTGGCAAATTGATTAACTTCTCTTTTCACAGTTTCTCATCTGTGAAATGGAAAAAATAATATTTCCTGATAGTGTTGCTTGGAGGATTAAATGTAAGTCAGACACAAGAGTAGCATCTGGCATGGAATCTTTTTTTTTTTTTGCTCGTAACTGTTATTTAGTATTAATACTTCTGGAGAGCTTAAACTTATAGCTAGCAGGCCCAGTATGAACATCTAGAGTTATTCAGAATATAAAGGAAAATTTATTTTCTTGATGAAACAGTTCATATGATAATATCTTTAATTAGAAACCTTGATGATTACGTTTAGAATGTAATTCGCTTTATCAAAACTCTGTGCACATACATTTGTTACATAAAGGCAGGAGTTCCTTTGTGTATGCTGGAGAACCAGTGGTCTTTTATGTTCATGTTAAAGCAGTCATAAATGTCACCCTGCGCCCATAATTATAATGTTTAAATTGGCTCGGCGCCTATGGCTCAATCGGCTAAGGCGCCAGCCACGTACACCTAAGGTGGCGGGTTCGAATCCCCAGCCCCGGCCCGCCAAACAACAATGATGGCTGCAACCAAAAAATGGCCAGGCGTTGTGGCAGGCGCCTGTGGTCCCAGCTACTTGGGAGGCGGAGGCAGGAGACTCGCTTGAGCCCAGGAGTTGGAGGTTACTATGAACTGTGATGCCATGGCACTCTACCCAGGGGGATAGCTTGAGGCTCCGTCTCAAAAAAAAAAAAAAATAATGCTTAAATTTAGGAATGGGCAAATAAACACCATGGTTGCTTAAGAATGTATCTAAGAAAGATTTATGTACAAGAATCAGAAATAAATGTAGGGAAAGAAAAATAGTTTTTCTTCTTCCATTCATAGTTCTTAGCTGAAATGTACTCCTGCAACAAGAGATAGGGTAACAAGAGAAAAACAAACAGAAGTTTATTAACATGATGCCTCATATACTATGTATACATACACATACATGGGAGATACCCAAGGAAAATGAGTGAATTTCAGTTAGATTAGAAATTGGGCTTATATAGCATCTTTAACAAAGAATAGTACATTTTTGGAGAAGTGACAAGACAAAGGAAAAGGACCTTGAGTCTGTAGGGCTGGCAAATGGTAAGAAGGCAAATAAATGGTAGATAAAGGTTATTAAGGTTTATTATGTAGATTCTTGTGGTGCTATCACCAGGTTATTTGAAGTTGTCTTGGTGATTAACCTTTGTCGTCCTTGGTAGAGAGGGGAGGTGGGACACCTTTGTAAATTTATGTTCTACTTTTTGGCAAATAGGGGCATAGCAGAGAATTTTTTTTGTTCAGTATCTATTTCTCTAGTTTCTTGCCTTCAGCTCAAACTAATCCTTATGCTAAAGTGGCATATGTTGAGGTGGCATATTCTGCTATCCATCACAAATATAGGTGCCATATATTACAATTTGCATATATGGAGTCTAATACTTAAAGGATGGCATTTTAATGAGCTGTGAGAACCCATTTTTAACTAAAATTTTATAACAATATGCATACCAGCAATCTCAAAGAAATTTCTGTCAGTAACAAATTGTTAAAAGTAGTGTTTTACACATTCATGAAATGGATTAGTGGTTGGACTAATTGAAGCATGGTTTTTTTTGTTTGCTTGTTTTGTTTTTTAAGTTCTTAGCAGTGTATCTGGGGCTCAGGAACTGATACCAGTTAGAAGTAATGTTATCCACAGAAAACACTTGATTATCTTGAGTCTGCTGGGTGGTTGGTAGAAGAGATATTAAGTTATTTTGAGGGTAGCTTCAATTTCAAGGTTAATTCTAGATGGAAAGGAATGTTGGCTAACCACCCAGGCCTTGCGGGTATCATCCTTTTACTTCATTCCACTTTCTTAAAGATATTTTATCCTTTACTTCTCTTCTAAGACATCAAACCATTAAAGGAAGAGAAGATAAATGGATAGTCTTTAACTTTTTAAGCAATTCTTTATAGATACATAACATTACTTTGAATAAAGAAAAATTTTATTGGTCTCAAAGTAAAAAAAAAAAAGTATTTCATTTCATTTCTGAAAGGTAATAGTTTTCACTAATAGCGACATATACTAATTCCTTTTTTTTTGTTTTTGAGACGGAGCCTCAAGCTATCCCCCTGGGCAGAGTGCCATGGCATCACAGCTCATAGCAACCTCCAACTCCTGGGCTCAAGCGAGTCTCCTGCCTCCGCCTCCCAAGTAGCTGGGACTTCAGACGCCCACCACAACGCCTGGCCATTTTTTTTTGTTGCAGCCATCATTGTTGTTTAGCGGGCCCGGGCTGGGGATTTGAACCCGCCATCTTAGGTGTACGTGGCTGGCGCCTTAGCCGATTGAGCCATAGGCGCTGAGCCACTAATTCCTTTTTGATAGTAATTAGATAGTTAATACATTACTTTGGTTCACTTTGATTAAAATGCAATCCAGTAATCACCACCAAGACAAGAATAATGAATAAGTAGTCTCTTCTTTAGTAGGAATTGGGTCTGAAATTTAACAGAGCCCAAACAAGCATTCTCTTTGGCTACAGAGCCTTCCTTAAGTTTGCAAAGAGAAGGAAAAGCTAGCATTGATTGCGTACGGGGGTCAAGTGCTGTTCATTAACTGTGTGCTCCGCATAATGCACCTGTGAGGTAGATATCATTAGCCTGCTTTTAGTCTAGGAGATAGTGGAGTAAAGCAAGAGAGCTAAAATTTACTTCTAGGTCTTTCTTGCTGTGATCCACACTAAACGCTTTAGCACACTGCTTTCCAGTGTGTAAACCCAGAAATGTTATTGCCTGGGTTATTATAGTGCCTATTTACTTTGATTACTCTTTAAACTTTTTATTATGGAAAATTTCAAACATATACAAACCCAGAATTGTTTAATGAGCCCCAGTGTACCTGTCACCTGGCTTCAGCAGTGCTATCTTTCTTCTTTCCTACCTCCGCTGCTCTCCTGCAACTCCTTGATTATTTTGAAGCAGTTCTTAGCTATAATGGTTCCTCTGTAAGCATTTCAGTTTATATTGCTGAAAGATAAGAACCCTTTTTGATACACTCATCATACCATGAATTACCTCATCTACAAAACCTGTGATTCCTTGGTATCATCAAATATTCAGTCAGTTCCTTTAACTGCCTCTTTAAGTGCTTTAAAAAAGCAAGGTACTAAGATCATCTTTATAGTTACTTTTAATTAGCATATAAAGTTTCTGAATCAAGACTGTTCAGAGATTTGGCTAGGTCTTCTACTTTGTCAGTGGTGGGACCAGGTCTTAGTGTCCCTTTCCTTGTCTTACTAGATTAGGTGACTTCTTTGTACTTTTCCATCACATCATCCTCATGGAGAAACCTTAAAAAAAGTTACACCATACAGATTGACCCCTCAGTAAATGTGGAGTAACCTGAAACTTTTATGATTTTGGCAGAAAAACAAGCAAGAACAGAGTAGGTGGCAGTGGGAGATGATGCAGGAAGCCATGAGTACTAGAAGTGAGATTATTATAGAGGATGTGGACTACAGATACAGAATGAATGGAAAATCTCTCTAGGCTGCTGAGAATGCCAGTTTTTATTTATTTGTTTACTTATTTTTTGTAGAGATAGAGTTTCTCTTTATCGCCCAAGGTAGAGTGCTGTGGCATCACACAGCTCACAGCAACCTTCACCTCCTGGGTTTAGGTGATTCCCTTGCCTCAGCCTCGTGAGTAGCTGTGACTACAGGCATCTGCCACAACGCCCAGCTATTTTTTTGCTGCAGTTTGGCCGTGGCAGGTTTGAACCCGCCACCCTTGGTATATGGGGCCAGTGCCATATCCACTGACCCACAGGCACCGCCCAATGCCAGTTTTTATTATGACCTTAGGTCCTATCTGGTTGATTTATTCAACAGATATTAATTGATTGTTGTGGGCCAGGCATGGTTTCAGACATTTAGAGAAAATCAGTCAGTAAACCAAAGATCCCTGCCTTCATGGGACTTATTGCCAGTGGGTATAATTGTCATGTGATGACAACAGAGCTATGCTTCTGGTCATACAGCTATTGTGATGTTTCTTTGAGGGGAAAACTCTATTCCTAACCACAATGGTTCATATTATAAAGATTTTAAAATCTGAGGTACAAATCTGTTTTTCTGATTTAAAGGTGCCAGCGATGATGCAGTTAGCTGTTCAGTGATGCTGGAAGTCCTTCGTGTCTTGTCAACATCTTCAGAAGCCTTACATCATGCCATCGTGTTTCTCTTTAATGGTGCTGAGGAAAATGTCTTGCAAGTGAGATTTTAACTGTTTTAAATCCTAACCTTGAATAATGACAAGAATAATAACTATAGCTAAAACTGACATATTTTTGTTATTCATATGAGTAAGAATAAAATGATACACTAAAGAAATACTTAACTGTACTTGGCAGTACTTTAAGAAAATTCACAGCCACTTCTGTAGATATATTCAGTATTTGTAAAAGGCAATTCAGGATTGATCGTCTTGGTAATGTTTGATTTATAAAAGGTCTCTTTTTATTTTTTATTAAATCATAGCTGTGTACACTAATGCAATCATGGGGTACAATGCTGGTTTTATATACAATTTGAAATATTTTCATCAAACTGGTTAACATAGCCTTCATGGCATTTTCTGTTATTGTGTTAAGACATTTATATTTGGGCAGTGCCTGTGGCTCAAAAGGGTAGGGCGCCGGCCCCATATGCCGGAGTTGGTGCGTTCAAACCCAACCCCAGCCAAAATGTACCCTTGTAAGATGCACTGTAGGTGTGGTCCCACCAGTTACCCTCCCTCCACCCATCCTCCTCCCTCCCCTCCCCCCCTTTCCCCATATTCTTGGGTTATAATTGGGCTATAGCTTTCATATGAAAGCTATAAATTGGTTTCATAGTAAGACTGAGTACACTGGATACTTTTTCATCCATTCTTGAGATTTTGCTAAGAAGATTATGTTCCAGCTCTATCCATGTAAACATGGTAAAGTCTCCATCTTTCTTTAAGGCTGCATAATAATCCATGGTGCATATATACCACAATTTATTAATCCATTAATGGGTAGATGGGCACTTGGGCTTCTTCTGTGACTTAGGAATTATGAATTGGGCTGCAATAAACATTCTGGTACAAATATCTTTGTTATAATGTGAATTTTGGTCTTCTGGATATATACCTAGTACAGGAATTGTAGGGTCGAATGACAGGTCTATTTTTAGATACCTAAGTAAGTGTTCTCCAAACATCTTACCAAAAAGAACGTATTAGTTTGCATTCCCACCAGCAGTGTAGGAGTGTTCCCTTTTCTCCACATCCACGCCAGCATCTCTGGTTTTGGGATTTTGTGATGTGGGCTAATCTTACTGGAGTTAGATGATATCTCAAGGTAGTTTTGATTTGCATTTCTCTGATGATTAAGGATGATGAGCATTTTTTCATGTGTCTGTAGGCTGTGTGCCTGTCTTCTTCAGAGAAGTTTCTCTTTAAGTCCCTTGGCACCCCCCCTCCCCCTCCATGGGATCACTTATTCTTTTCTTGCTAATATGTTTGAGTTCTCTGTGAATTCTAGTTATTAAACCTTTGTTGGAGACATAATCTGCAAATATCTTCTCCCATTCTGAGGGCTATCTGCTTGCTTTACTTACTGTGTTCTTGGCTGTGCAGAAGCTTTTTAGTTTGATCAGGTCCCAGTAATGAATTTTTAGTGTTGCTTCAATTGCCCGGAGGATCCTCCTCATAAAATATTCTCCCAGGCCGATTTCTTCAAGAGTTTTCCCTGCACTTTCTTCTAGTATTTTTATGGTTTCATGTCTTAAGTTTAAATCTTTAATCCAGTGAGAGTCTGTCTTAGTTAATGGTGAAAGGTGTGGGTCCAGTTTCAGTCTTCTACAGGTCGCCAGCCACTTCACCCAGCACCATTTTGTTAAATAGGGAATCTTTTCCCCACTGAATTTTTTTTTTTGTTTGCTTTTTTTTGAGACAGAGCCTCAAGCTATCCCCCTGGGTAGAGTGCTATGGCATCACAGCTCATAGCAGCCTCCAACTCCTGGGCTCAAGCGAGTCTCCTGCCTCCGCCTCCCAAGTAGCTGGGACCACAGGCGCCCGCCACAATGCCTGGCCATTTTTTGGTTGCAGCCATCATTGTTGTTTGGCGGGCCCGGGCTGGGGATTCGAACCGCCACCTTAGGTGTACGTGGCTGGCGCCTTAGCCGATTGAGCCACAGGCGCCGAGCCGAGGTTTACATTATTGCACTAAACATAATAAAGAATCTGCAAGAACTGCAAGTGGTCATCTTTTACTTTGTGTGATAACTAATTTACTGAAGAGAGAAAACTGCTCATACAGAGATGATTAGAGCCATACAGCATTTTAAATAGATACTGGCAAAGCTAGAGCTCACCACAAAAACAGAAGCGACAGGAAGTGGCTATAAAGTTATTAGTACAGTATGTGCTATGGTTAATTTACATAGTTGTGATTTAATACTACAGCTTTATATTTTTCTCACTGTGAATGATGCCATGTATGGTCTGTGAGTGCCTATATATGTAAGCTTTAATAAATTTTAACTTTTTATAGCAGACATGTATATTTTATGGTAGTAAATGATAAAATAGGTTACTATCTATATATATTTTGTACATCCATGACATATCTAAGTTATTTTTAACTTTGTCCATATTTCTAGGTTGTGTAATTTGTCTGCAAACATTTTCCAGTTGTTGCAAATCTCAAAAAAAAATTCCAGTATATTTATTGAAAGAAATCTGTGCATAAGTGGATCCATGCAGTTTAAACCCACGTTGTTTATGGTCAACCATATGTTCATTTGGACTTCTGTTTCTTCCTTCATTCTGGCTTACTCTTATGGTATACTTGAGGCTCATTACACTATTAAGATAAAAACTGACATTATAAATAGACTAGTTGTGATTTTATTGCTAAGGACTATGAATATACTACTATAGCTCCTGCAAGCCAACTAATAAGCTTATGTCCAATTTTCACAAGAAAATAAAGAAACTCTGAAATGTGTTGACATTGCTAGTGCTGAGAATGAGCAGGACTCAGCTGGCAAGAAGACACAATAAACAATATTTATTAATCCCCAAATACAGACATTCCTAATTCATATTTTTTAATATTTCTTTCTTTCTTTTTTTTTGCAGTCTTTGGCCAGAGCTGGGTTTGAACCCACCACCTCTGGCATATGGTGCTGGTGCCCCACTCCTTGAGCCACAGGCATTGCCCAATATTTCATATTTTTTAATCCCCAAATATAGACATTCCTAATTAATGGAAAAGTTTAATGGGGCAGTATAACAAGTGACAATCCTAAGCAAAAGTCACAACCAAAATGCCATCATTACATTGCAACTGATGCCTCTGCTCACTAGATGCCACAGATCACTGTTTATTCAAGTGTGGCCTAAGAATCATCTTAATGAGGACCAACAAGTTGACCTAAAATGTGTATTCTAGGACCTAATCACAGACCTACTACATCAGCATGTAGATAGCTCTGAAATATACTAAAATCTGAGAATCTCTGCCATGAAGAGATACCAAAGGCCAATGAGTTAAACAGGGACATTTGGATCTCATTGCTTTATACTTTCTTTACAAATAACTTACTGTAGTACTTATTGTGTGATAGGCTTATCCAAACCTCACAGGTGTCCTCAGACTACAGCTTGTGGGCCACATGCAGCCCACCGAGGACATTTATCCAGCCTGCTGGGTGTTTTTGCCTCTGCTGCCTATCCTGCTTAGTAGCTGACTTGTTCCGGGGCCCGTAGTCCAGCCCTCCAACAGTCTGAGGGACAGTGAACTAGCCCCCTGTTTAAAAAGCTTGAGGACCCCTGCTCCACAGGAATCAGAAGAAGCACAAGTCATTTTTAGGTTTTGAGATCCTGAAATATAAAAAATGATGCAATACAAAAAAGAATTATGAAATGAACAAAACTGATTTGCTTGAAAATCAATTAACATACCAGTAGCATTCTCATACATTGGTAAAGCTCCTAAATAGGTACCTGTAAAAGAAAAATTAAGATATTATTTTCAGAAGCATCAAGAATTATACATTATTCAGAAATAAATTAAACAAAAGATATGTAAACCTCTATGGGGAAAAATTACAAATAGCTTTTGAAGAGTAAAAGGAAAAAGATCTGATTAAATGAACAGATGAGATAAGAAAACTCAATATTGTAAAAATGACAGTACACACCAAAATTAATCAAATAATTCAATGCACTTTCAATCAGAATTTCAAGGGATTTTTTTTTGAAGAATTTGGCTAGGAGATTTTAAAATGATATAAAATAGTAAAGAGTTGGGGCAATATGAAAAAAATAAATGAGAATACATACTCTATAGAGAGCATAAGTCAATACTCCTTGGTAATTAACCAATGCAGTATTGGTTGAGGAATGGAAAAAATATGAGAGAAATAGAATTAATTGCCCTGAAAAAGGCCTGTCCATCTATGGAAATATACAGAAGTAGAACTAGAAATCAGCAGGACAAAGATAAAAAGATTGGTTGCACATATGCTGATAGGACAATTGCATATGGCAAAAACAAAATTAGAGGAGTGGCAGAAAAATGACAGGATAGCAGAATTGAAAGGAACAAAAGTGTACTCAGTGACTCTTTGCAGAACCAGGAAACCTGCAGTATCCCAGGTAGACACCAGAGGGAGAAAGATGTTACATGCATATGATGAAGAAATTGACAAACCTTTATAGTTGGGAAATTGTATGTATAAGCTCAGAAAAGACATTCCCATGGAAGGGCTGAGTGGTCCCAGAATCTCTAGTCAGGCTGCTTGGTAAGACTATATTAAGTCAGTCTGTAAAACTGGGAGAGATGGCTATTTACACAAATGCACAATCTCAACAAAAAGTAACAAAGCACATGGATGCACACACACATGTGAACACATACAGGGCAGGGAAATGTGGCCCTATTAAAGAAATAAAATAAATTTCCAGAAATCAACCTTTAAAAATGGAGATCTATGAATTACATGACAAAGAATTCAAAATACTATATTAAAGCTTAATGTGCTATGCGAGAACTCAGTCAAATGAAATCAGGAAAACTATACATGAACAAAACAAGAATATCAACAAAGAGACAGAAACTATAAAGAAGTACCAAATAGAAATTATGGAAATGAAGAATACAATAACTGAATTGGAAAATACATCAGAGGAATTCAAAAGCAGGTTTGATCAAGCAGAAGAATGAATTAAGTAAACTCGAAGTCAGGTCATTTGATATTATCAAATCAGAGGAAGAAAAAGACAAAAGACTAAAGAAAAGTGAAGAAAGATTAAGAAACTTACAAGATTCCATCAGGCAATATATTCATTTTTGGAAATCTAGAAGGAGGACATAGAGAGAAAGGGGAAGAGAATTTATCTTCCAAGCTCAAATTTCCCAAGTCTGAGAAAGAAAATGGACACTTGAATTCAAAAAGTTTAAACGTCTCCAATTAAAATGAATTCAGAGGTCCAGATCAAGATATATTGTTACCGAACTATGAAAAATCAAAAAAAGAAAAAAAGAAAAAAATCTTAAAAGGATCAAGAGAAACATAACTTATCACATACAAGGAAGCTTCCATAAGATTATCAATGGCTCTCTCAGAAGAAGTATTGCAAGTCAGAAACAAATGAAATGACATATTTAAAGTGCTGGGAAATAAAACACAAAATAACTGCTAACCAAGGTCACTATCTATTTCAGCAAGGTCATTCTTCAGAAATGAAAGAGAAATAAAGACCTTTCAAGATAAAAATCTAAAAAGTTCATCACCAATAGACCTGCTTTATAAGAATTGCTAAAGGCAATCCTTCAAGTTGAAACAAAACAAAGCTAGTTAATAATACCAAAGTATATAAAAATATAAAGATCTCTATTAAAGGCAAATACAAAGTCTGACAATTGAGTTCATGAACTCATCCTAGAAAATACACTATGGATCTCATTGCTGAATATCTCTAGGATCACATTTGAAGTCCTCCCCTTGGGAAGCTATGCAGTGATATCAGCACCAAGTCTACCCTTCAAAACAATGCCTTTCTTTCAATATTTTCTTTATCTTTGGATAAAGAAAAAAGTCACTGGGGGCCAGATCAGGAGAGTAGGTTGGATGTCCCAATATAGTTATTTGATTACTGGCTAAAAATTACTTTGAATAATTTGAATTTTTTGACACATACATGCATGCAATATACTTTGTCTCTTTTGACACATACATGCATGCAATCAGGAAAACTGTATACGAACAAAATAAGAATATCAACATATCAGTAGAATATACAATTTCTACTTAATGGAAATTTTCTACTTAATAAAAATGTTAATAGAAATATTTTCTACTTAATAGAAAATATTAATAGTACAAAATCATAAATAACCTTTGTGCAACTCCCCTTTACACCAACTTTGCTCATCCCCCACCAAAGAACTAGACATTTCAGTGTAGTTACTTTTTCTGATTCTCTAGGGAGACAAATATCTGTTACAGGAATCTGTTAACAGAATAATATTATTGTTAGTAAGAGTGGAGCCCTTTCACATCAATAATTTAGTCTTTTAAGCTTTCAACGTTGCTTGCAGAAAAATTGACTTGACCTTTGTCCAAGGGCTGCTGAGTCAGATTTTTTAATGATTTCTCACTTGCTGCATTACCAAGGCAGTTCCATGACCATGCATCTCAAGAGTAGAATCCTAAATTAGAGATTATTTCACAGAATAATGATGTTTGTAAGGAGTCACATGATGAGGATTAAGAGTAGGTCACACAAAAATAATAAAAAGTTTCTCTACAAATGGTATAACTTTTAGTAAAATTTGTTCTTAAGACCACTGTGACTAGTTGTACATATGACAAAAATGCTTTGACACTCCTCTCATTAGGAAATGGGGGTCTGTATTTCTTTTCCTTGAATCTGAATGGGCATGTGTCTTGCATTACCAACAAATTATGATGAAAGGACAGTAGAATATTTCTGATGTTATGTCATGAAATACTCTCAAGTTTCTGCCTTGTTGAAGGGGATATGCACTGCAGAGCACTGAGCTTCCTGTGAAAAATTAACTACCTTGGGACCATAGATACCAGTAACTGTGAAGAGGCTGTATGTATGCTCTTCAGAAGATAGTGTCAGTTGAGCCTAATCTTTAAGTCATTCCATCTCAGGGGCCAAACATGGAGAAGGATTCAGTTGTGGGGACAGTTTAGTAGCCAACACTAACAGCAATTAGTTTACATGATCTATAGCTCTTTGTTATTGTAACATTTATAAAAGTAAATGTTGGGGAAAAACCTTTGATTTATGACTCATATATTGTTGTTTTTTTTTTTTTTTTTTTGAGACGGAGCCTCAAGCTATGCCCCTGGGTAGAGTGCCATGGCATCACAGCTCATAGCAACCTCCAACTCCTGGGCTCAAGTGAGTCTCCTGCCTCTGCCTCCCAAGTAGCTGGGACCACAGGCGCCCGCC
>CAUYQV010074019.1:0-28559 GCA_963574575.1 Galagoides demidoff | reverse complement strand
GACTGACAAATGGTAGTGATGATGAAGCTTCCTCCCCCATACTTCCTCCAAGAAGCCATCCAAGACTCTGATACACTCATCTCTAAAAGCTGTGGCCGGGTGGCGCCTGTGGCTCAAAGAAGTAGGGCACCGACCCCATATACCAGAGGTGGTGGGTTCAAACCCGATCCCCACAAAAAACTGCAAAAAAAATTTTTTTAAAGTTATTTTAAAAAAGAAGTTATTGAATAAATTAAATGAAAGCAACATTTTGTGGTAGAAAGAAAAAGAGAAACTTTGTACTTACTCATGCATGAGGGGTCGGATAACAGTGCCACCATGAGCATGAATGTCATGCATTTGTGTGTAGAAATAAGGCAGCAAGTTGTATCTAATATTTAGAACGTCCCTTGCCATTGTAGCAAATGTTTCATTCCAAGAAACAGGATCTTGTCTCTGAAACAAAGCAAAATTATGTAGCTATAATCCCTTGTCCTTGTTTAAATCATTATGTGCTATCACACAGAAATTACTTCTCCTGAATCCCCTTTCCTTTTATATGTTTCTTAATTTCTCAACTCATTGTTTTAACTTTTGCCTTTTAAATCTGAGTGTGTTGATTCAAATAATTTTCACTTCCAGTTATGTAGTTTGAAGCTGGTTTCCTTATTGTCCTGTTTAAACTTGGAAGAACTTCCAGAGGCGGGCTTTTTTTTTCCCCAACTACTACCACATTATATAGAACAGTAGGAAATACACCTGTGAACCAAAGCCTGCATGTTAAAGTAGGATGCAGTACAGCCTGCATGTTCTCAGACTATTCTCAGAGTGACGTTTTCACATCTCTTCAATAATTATGATATGCTTAAAAACATTCGCCTGGAAATCAGCCAAGTAAGATGCATCCTGTTAAAAATCTTCTAAGGTGGGTGCAGGAAAGACTGAAATTAAATCCTGTAATTACGTACTCTGGTAAATGCAATGTTGTGGTTTCTGGAGTATGGATAAAATGCTCCAAGTTGTGTCCAGCGGGTACAGAGATGATACTCTGAGTCATTGAAGAATCCACAGATGTCTGCTCCAGTCTAAAATACATAGTAACATTTCATTAGTTCTAAATAGTTTGTTTCTTAATATTTTTAATTGAGGAAAATAAAGGGAATAGAGCTACTTACATATGAGATTCCAAAGAGACTAAATTCCATCATACCTAAAAAATAAAGTAAAAATCTTAGAAAGCGACTGTTTCACGTATTTTAATATTTTTCATGACTGTTTATGAAGATACACTCTGATGTCAGTCTCCAATTTAATCCAATACAACATTTTTTCAGATGTTAATATACTTTTATATCACTTCTCATAATGTTTCTTTTTTTACTTTATGGTGTTAATGATGATTATAAGAATAAGACACTATAAGCTTCCTTGACCCTTGTGAAATGATACTTATAGAGCACAAATCTGTTACTGAACACATACCGTGAGAAAAAAGTGCTAGCCGTTTCCCAGTTTTATTTTTGAAAATAAAGAGGATTTTTCTTCCATGATTTAGCAATAGGTCTTCTCACTTGAGACCAACTGAATTATCTTCATTTAATAAAGTACGTTAAGGAACAATCACTTCAATAAAATAGTATGCATGCCATTTCTGAGCTCTTCTTTTAAAGAGATATTTCTAAATATCTATTGTTTTCCTTGAATCTATCAAGAGTAAAAATGTTCTAATACTAGTCATGAAAGATTAAATTATTTATTTTTCCTTTACAACAATAGCCTTTTATATTACTTATTCCACTATTGTGACCAAATTATTTCAAAATTTGCTGTGAAATACATCCTTCTTTAGCGTCTATCAGTAATTCTTATTCTCTAGAATTTAGAATTTCTATGCTTTAGCTCTAGATATCGTCTTTACCAGATCATGTTCTTACCAGCCAGAAAATTTAGACCCCGAAGGAAAACATTCTTTTCTTTTTTTTTTTTTTTACATTATTTTCTTAAAATAAACGAGTTGGCCATCATTAGTTTCTACCCAGCAACCTCAATCCTACTTCCTGTCCAACTACCTTTTTCTGATGCTAATTAGTGTCATAAAATATGATGCCTGACAAAATGCTGAGGACTTGTGAAGTCTAGCAGCCATCAGAAGATGCAGAAGAACAATGTAACTATGGCGACTCCTCTTACCAATGATGGACTTGTCCAGATTGTCCCACCGCGCGTAGTTGTCACCAAGCCAGTGTCCTGACCACCGGCCCGCGGTAGGGTATGTGGAACGGGAAATGACAATCCCTCTTTTGCCAGTTGTCTTCTGTAGTGCACTAATGAAGATAAATAAATATGCTGAGTGTTTACGTGAAGTATTCTCTTCAACTATTTCTTTTTATTTCTGCTTTGCAGGTCGAGCGAGGGCTGTCCCATGTCCCTTACTCCAGCTCAGGGATTCTTCTCAACTCAGACTGAAAAAATCCTTACAGGCATAAAAATGTTTTTCTTCTTTCCTCCCAAATTTACCATAATAAAAAGCAGATATTAAGTGGTTTTATATATTTCCTCCATGAATACAAGTTAAATCAACTATTCATACATCGAATCGACTAATTAAACAAATTAAACTTTTTAAATCCATTAAATGTGTTTTTAACAAAGGGCAGTTCTAACTATTGATCACTCTAATTGTTTTCAGTTCTAACTTCTCAACACGGATTCTACACATTACTGGTCAGAGAACTCCTTCTATAGTATTTCCTCGTGTAGAATGTAGTTTAAAGAAAGGCATTCTCAGGTCTTAAAAAATATAATTTTTCAGTTTTGAGCACAGACTCTATACCAAGTAAGATCTCATCAACAGATAAGATAATGCAAATGATGTTACAATTTTTCTTTCCTCTACTCAGTCTTTAGAGAGTGACTTACTAAAAATCTCCAGGCAATTACGATATGCGTCAAGAGCTAGCGATCTCAAGCTTCACTGTCTAATACAGAAGCAATTTGTTACCTATTGTTTTATGTTCAATTATTAAATATTATTTAATTAGAATTAAATATATTTTAAAATTCCACTTCTGAGTCACACTAACCACATCATTCAACATGCATAGCTAGTGGGTACCATAGTGGACACTCAGAATTCTACATTTCTGTTATTGCAGAAAATGTAAGTGGACAGTCCTGGTCAAGACTCAATACTCAGAGAACAGTGTTTATTCTAGCATCACGGGCCTTACGTAGGAGTTTGTTAAAATGCATATGTTTAGTAGGAGAGTGTGAGAATCTCTAGATCATTCCGAAATGCTGTCATGAATTTAAGTAACAGATTTAGTCAAGCTTTAATTCCTAATTAATAACTACAAACCGGATGTTATTTAATCATTTACACACTCAACACTATTCACTGACATCTATTATTTGCCAGGCACCGTGAAAGGTACATGGTAGAAAACCAAATACAAATGAAGGTTGTCTTTGGAATAGGATGAAAATTAAAAACAGCAATGACATAGATAGATTGATAGATCAGCTGCAAGAAACAACTTTTCTAAATGCTACGAAGAACTAATTTACAGAGAACACTGGGACAAAACAGCAGGAATGATAAGGCCACCAAGCAAGGTCAGAATGGCACTGCACATAGGGACCATTAGAGATGGTCTGAGGATAAAGCAGAGAGGCTGGTTACGAACGCTGCTCACTCGTAGGTGGGTTTTATCTGTGACCATCCATACAGATTGTGAACATCATAGTGTAAAACTGAGGACCCGTCACTGAGAATCTGCTCCGCCTCCATACAGATGGTTCTGAAATGGAGTCCTTCATATCTTTTTGTGAGTGCTGGGGAAATGAATGAAAAAATATTAATACAGCACACAGTGCCACACATTGAAATTCTTACTCTTTTGGAAATGACATTAGTCTGCATATTCTTTTAGCAATAAGGTTCATCATACTTTCAAAATAACTATTGAGTTTTTAAAACTATTTGTATAGTTTGTCTATGTAATTATAGGTAAAAATTGGTCGACAGTTGGCCTATATTCCAATTGTAACTATGTTGAAAAAATAAATGCAGTCCCAAATCTCTATTATTTTTAGTCCATTCGGATGGAAAATACTAAATTAATAAATTTTTAGTTAAAAAATCTGCTTGGTAATACAAAGCCTTGAGATCAAGAGCATTTACCTAAATGCTATAATACTATTTCTAATCCACATTTTCTCAGTTTGAGATGTGTTTTTTTAGAGTTTTGTTGACGCCTCTGTGTTAATGGCTTATAAAAATCTCTACGTATTTAAGAGAATGAGGATAAATATGGAAGTCACCCCTTCTAGGTCAGGGGAAGCAGAGACGTATTGCTAATTTTTTAAAATTTATTCCTAGAAGCTAAAAAAAAACTTTTAAAGAAGAATTTTATTTTTTTCTTAGAGTTTTAAAATTTTCAAATTTTGGAAGATTCTTAAGAAAATCAAAATAACAATTTCAAGCACATTTAAAATTATGTTCACATATATAAAACATGGTGCTTAATTTTTTTTTTCTCAAACTAGTGTTAAGTAATATTTGTGACGGG
The DNA here is from genome assembly GCA_963574575.1 of Galagoides demidoff. Classification (NCBI taxonomy): domain Eukaryota; kingdom Metazoa; phylum Chordata; class Mammalia; order Primates; family Galagidae; genus Galagoides; species Galagoides demidoff. The sequence goes on along the minus strand of CAUYQV010074019.1, from coordinate 24,009 downwards.
TCCATGTGTGGTCCAATGTATGAATGGATAATGAGAATTGGGAATGTGAGTCTTACTCCCTACATCCTCAGGTATATATAAAATGATCAATAAATAATAACATAAGAATTTCAATGGCAGAGCAACAGTATTGTACCTGGGGAATAAGGTGGGTAATTCAGCCTGTCATTCCTGCATTGATTGCTGGTTGTTCCATTTACAAAACTTGATGGTTCATTCATATCCTTAAAACAGATGAGAGAGAAATGTAAACAAACAATAAATTGAGAACATACATTCTGAAAAGAACTAACTCCAAAAGAGACTGAGAGTAGCATATTTGAATAATACTTTACTTACTATTATAAAAAACAAAAATATAAAACACCTTAATATTTAGTTTAACTCAGTGTTTCTTAACTGTTTTTGACCTACGTCTTCTTTTTACAAACATTAAATGTCCTGTTTTTTTCTATTTTGTGTATTATACATACATACTGGATAGATTTTTACATTTTACAAGACATAAGAATTAAATTATAATAGTGTATGTCCCATCACCACCTTCCAATCCATTCTTGCTCTGAGCCTGGTGTTAACTGCTTTTATTTTTACAAACACAGGAAATTTCAAATAGTATCTGAGCACACATCTTAGAATTTCAGTAGTCAGGCAGAAGGGGACCATGGCTTAAAAGCATAAGTTACATGCCATTTAAAAGTGACTTCCTCTACCTGAAAATAGGTTATTTTCTCTGGATCAAGGTATCATTCTCAGGATATACTTAAGAGAATCTCTTAAAGTTATGTAACTTTATACATCCAATAAATACACACACCCTGTTAACTAAAAAAAAAAAGTCTATTCCTTAGGAAATTTTATATTTTCAAGTCTTCTACATAATGGTACTTCTATAATGTTAGGTTTAATACAAAAAAATTAATGTCTTCCAGTGGAAAAACTGACAGAAAAAAATTTCATCTCCAGAAATTTGAAGAAGTAATATATAAATTCTTCTATGTTAAATATTTACTGATGGCAAAATAAATTTTTATTACATCTCAAATTATATTACTAAAAATTTTATTACTAATATTTTAAAATTGCCTTCAAAAAAGAAATTGAAGACAATATTGCTACATTTATAAAAGCTTATTTATTACACAAAAGATTGATAGATATGTGAGATTTACTCTTACATAGAATGACAATAAAATGAGTGTTTCCATGTGTCAGTAGTTATAATAGGAGAATAAATGGGTTCCGTGGTCAAATTGAAAATGCCTAAACAATAGCATCAATAAGGAAAAATTGAATTGTTAAACTGTATTTTAGTCTATTCTCTATAGGAAAGTTCTATGGGGAAAAATGAGTGGGCTGATTTTTACAAAGAATATTTTTTGACATAATTAGCATAATCACTACCTAACAAATAACTTAGAAATTGTTCGAAGGCTTACTTACAATCCACAAGCCGTCAAACTTCATCTGGTCAGTGTAGAAATCTATGATCTCCCTTTCCCACCACCCTGCTGTGGCGTTCCTGAAGAAATCCGGGAAAGCCACATGAGCTCTGGAAGCCTGCAAAACAATTCAGACCCACGTGTGGGTGTGGAAAGTCCAAAGACACCTTATGTGTCTAAGCCCATCTTTCAGATTCCCTCAGCAGCTGATGGGAAGATGAGCAGAGAGAGAGAAACACATCGGTGGAGAGAAGAGGGCAGCCTTGGAGCCCTACGTGGATTATAAAAAAGTAGCTCAGAACACACAAAAGGATGTTTTTAGTGCTTCCTAGAACGACAGGCAATTTTTTTTCTGCCCCTGTAGAGCCCTCTACTTGAGGTTTATCTTTGTAGACCACAGTGGAAGTGGAAAAAGCCCACAGTAAAACCTGCTTTTCTGATTAAAACTTGTTCCAGGTTGCTGAACTCCCAGAACCAATACGTCTTCAGACCACCCCACCAACGGCTTCTTTCTCTCTCACATCTAACCCTTCCCATCCCAGCTACAAAGAAGTGTTTCAGTTCACTCCCTAGGAAGAAAATTGTCCACTTTCCAGTCCACACGTATAAGTTCCAAGGTCAGAGTAACCAAAAGATTGATTTTCTGCAGCTAAATCAATTGGAAATTTTTCAAAACCATGGCACACCCTGAATGCATTTTTGGCGTCTTTTAAGTCTATGTAGTAACAGCTAAAACAGTCCTCTCCATGACCAGTGTATGGGAGGGCGAGGTGCACAGGGTGTGCAGGGTAGGGAACAGACATAAACGTGTATCATGGTATCATGGATTTTTTTTTTTTTAAGTTTTTGGCCAGGGCTGGGTTTTGAACCCGCCACCTTGGTGCCCTACTCCTTTGAGCCACAGGCACTGCCTATCATGGATGTTTTTTAAAGTTGAAAGGGACTTGATTTTATCATCTTTCCCTAAATTACATTTTACTCATAAGGACAGAAAGCTTAGAGGGATTGTGCAGAGTGACCACCTTCGATGCTGGGACCTTGTCCAAGTCACAGGGATAATTAAGAAAGACGGGAGCTCCTGAGCGTTTAACGTCCCCTGCTAGGACCTTTCTGTCGTTGGTTTATTTTATTCTTTTAGTTGAGTATTTTTATCTCTTAAGTACAAATCATTGTTAATATCCAGAAAGTTAATCAGCTACCTGTGGTGGAACAATCTGATGATCCATCGTGGAATACAGTTCCCAGGAGTTCCACACAAGCCATTCTCCATAAATTGGAGCCGTCCTCCAACCCCTATCTAAGAAGCCATGCCCTTCTCTCCAGGGTGGCACCAAACCCGAGAGCAGTGGGTGAAACTCAAACGGAACTACAACTCTCCATTTTCCTCAACAACAAAACTCTGCACAGTTCGTTGACTCTCCATTAGACGATTTTGGAAGTTTTAAGCTCCTTATTCTTTACACTTGTACATTTACTGATTATAATTTGTTCTGCATAAAAGAATTGCCGGCCTTTTATTTTTTCTATTGATTTTGTATTCCTTATTTTGTTTTTATCTGCTTTAATCTTTCTTTCTTCCATTCTGCTAACTCTGAGCTAAGTTCGTTCTTTCCCCCCCAGTTTGTAGAGGTTGTTTTTTGGAGATCTTTTTCTTTTTCTTTCTTTCTTTTTTTTTTTTTTTTTGAGACTGAGTCTCACTATGCTGCCCTCAGCAGAGTGCCATAACGTCACAGCTCACAGCAACCTCAAATTCTTGTGCTTAAGTGATCCTCTTGCCTCAGCCTCCCGAGTAGCTGGGACTACAGACACCCGCAACAACATCCAGCTATATTTTGTTACATTTGTTATTGTTGTTTAGCAGGCTAAGGCAGGGTCTGCACCCACCAGCCCGGGAACACGTGGCCGGCGCCATAACCACACATTCCTCTTAGGGCTGCTTTGGTTGCATCCTATGTTTTGCTATAATTTCATTTTGGCTTTTCTAAGAAATTTTGAGAAAATTGTCTGATTTTGTTTTGATTTCTACTTTGCTTCACTGGCTGTTCAACAGTCTGCTGTCTAATTTCTACCTATTTGTGAATTTTCTTGTTTTTCTTCCATTCTTGATTACTAGTTTAATTTCACTGTGATCAGAAAAATAATTGGTATGATTTCAATATTCTTAAATTTTTTAAGACTGAACAGTATTAGTCTTCTTTCCCACACACTTCTGTGAATGTTTGTTTTCCATATATGTAGATGCTCTGATGTTGGGTGCACGTACATATGTTTAACATTATTATAATATAATCATGATGAATTAACCCTTTTATCACTATGTAATGACTTTTTGTTTTCTATGACAATTTTTGACTTAAAATTCATTTTCCATGCAGCCACTCCTGCTTACTTTTATCATTTGCATGGGATAATTTTGTCATTTCTTTTTCTTTGATGGATGAACCTTGAGAATATTATGCTGAGTGAAATAAGCCTGTCACTGAAAGCCCGAAATACAAGTTGCAACTTACATTAACAGCTTCATCTTCAGTGATAGTTTCATCTATTGTTACATTGGGCAAATCTGGCCACACCTACACAACAGAAGAATTGAATAAACAGTTCAAAATAAATTCAATATGACATGAATATATTGTAAATAAGGTGTCACGGAACATGAGACGTTTATTAAAGACTCAAGAGTCCCAGATCTGTAATCCTTCCAATTACCTTTTTCTTTTGCTTTTATTGCACATATATCATTTGCAAATTATTTCCATGTGACTTATTAATCTAGTCTTCAGTATGACAAATAAAAAGACTAGACATCTTTTGCAGTAATCAGTGATTTTGAAAACAATTCATATAACTGAAAAGTCTGGTAAACCAATAATTTGAAAAGCATATACCAAATTTAATTTAGTATAGTGTATTAGGACTATTTTTAAAACTATTCCAGACTTGAAAATGAAATATAATCAATATTTTAATTTAACTTTATTTTATTATTTTATAATATTTTTATTTGGAATGAGTTGAACATCTGATCTGATCATGTCATGCTAATTCAAAAATCCCACTGATTTTCACAGATGGTAATTAATTCTTATCCCTTCAGCTCCACACCCCTACACACTGACCCCAATGTTTTCCACAACTCCAACAAAAACACACAAATCAGAGCCCAAATGCAATCATGCTGAGTACTCTCAGAACGTGAATCTGTGATGTACAAGTTAGCAATATCCACACAAAAATATAAATAATTTCCTAGGACTAATTATGTACATGAGATTAGTTTCTAATAGAGAATAGTGCTCTAGAGGAAGGGAAGAAAGAGTAGAATTCGGAGAAAATATATAGAAATATGGAATAAGGAGAAAGTAAGAAGGAAAGAAATCTCTTCTACGCCACACTTTGATTGTTTCTTAAAATATTACCTGGTTACACCAATGTAGCACATGATTTTTTTGGCTGCTTTATTTTATTTTTACCATTTTATTTCCAACCATTTTTAGAATCACGTGAAATCTGCAGTGACTGTACCTAGGGTTTGTCTACAGCCTTCACTCAGCTTCTTCTAATGTCAATGTTTATCCGGGTGTCCATCAAGTTCATGTGCAAATTACGTAACTGTCTAATAGTGTAGTTATCAAAACCAAGAAATAACTAATATAACGTATTTGAATTTTACCACTTTTATCACAAATGTCTTAATTTGGTTCAAAATCCAGTAAGAATCTCACATTGCATTTAATTCTATCTCCCATCAACGCAGCAGTTCTCACCCTGTGGGCTGCAACCCATAGGACCCGTGTTAAAGGCTCACAGCATTAGGAAGGTTGAGAAGCACCGTGTTAAGAGCTTTGGGGCATTTTTTTGCTGTTGTTGTTCATTTTAGTGTGATACTGGATATTTTCTTGATTGTTTTGTTTGAAAATCAAATCAAAATATTTATATATTCATGTACTCAGATGGCAATATCATTGATTACATAAAATGCAATGAATGATATTTCTTGTTCCATCTTGGAATAGTAAGTGCAGCTCTTAACAAACATGGTTGCTTTTATTGGGAGCTTTCTGCAGAGAAGTACACACTTTTAAATGACTCTTGTAGTCAAAAACAGCCACCTACCAATGGTTGTTTCATAATAAAACACAAAAGATACTAAGAAGTATAATAAACTACAACTTAAAGATGAAATGAATAGTATTTGAACATAAGACTTGTATGACCTCTTTTCCTGTGTCTAATAATTTGAATTTAAGTCACAGAATATATAGTGTCTTATTAGTTGTTAAATCAGTCAATTTCTGTGTTATCTCTACTTTTGAATTTGTCTTTAACATTTTACAAAACTAAACGGATATTTTCCATATAATAGCATTTTATATATCTTCCATTTAAAGACATAAATTTAGTACCTTTGCCCAACAAATATCACTGGTGTTAGGCCATTTGACGAAGACATCGTTCTCTATTCCTCTGGTAAAGGCAGGGTAAGGTTTTGTTTCATTTCCTGAAATTGCTGGATCCTAAAATTAAAATAAAATACAAACACTGTACATATGAAATGAAAGTATAGATGCTTGGAAAGTCATCATGAAGCTTTATAATTTATCATTATTATATTATCATAATGTCGTGCTCTCACACCAACTGGCAAATGTATAAACGTCAGTATTCTAGCTACACTATCTTCTAACTCTCTCAGAAGTAAATTTTAAGGTCATGTGAAAATGTATAGGCTATGATTTCAAACAAGATTCCAAAATTGTTTTGTTTTGTTTTATGGTGGGATTTCTTGCTACCTTCTTGCTTCCATTAAGATCATTATTAAAAAACATTCTCCCCACGTTGCTTCTCAGTCTTTCGGTCGAGATCAAGTGTAGTAAAAAGTTCTCCCCACAGGATCACACACCAGAAGGAAATGTTTTAAATATGAAAAGCATCAAAAGCTGTCCCAGTGAACGGCTTCAGAATGGAATAGAAACAGACATAGAAAATCTTCTTTCCCATAACCTCTACAAATACAGGGTAGCCTGCAGCTGGGATGACTTAGCTAGAGAACAGGTAGCTTGGTCTCCACCTAGAGCTTTCAGGATACACTGAAATACTAACGTAGCTGGCTGCAACCCATGTCGAGAGAATGAAGGACTAAAGAAGAACATTTTAGACTTAAGAGTGGAATCCAAAGTTATCTGCTCCTTATTTTGCCATCCCCTCCCCCACAGTGTAGGATAATTCATAAAACTAAGATAATAAGACTCAGATAAACCATAAATACTGACCAGGATAATAATGTATTTCATGCCTTCGCTTCTTATTCTGTCAACAAACTGAGGAAGTTCAGAGAATTCAGCACCAATTGTAAAGTCCAGCTGCCTTTCCATGTAGTTAATGTCTGTGTACTGGACATCCTGAGGTACGTGAGGATCACAGCAGTGGGGTAAGAAAGACAAGAGGGCAAGCATGTCACATTCACATAAGAAAAGTCACAGTGCTGAGAAAGTTTCAAACCCTCTTAACTAAATCCTAGAAGGAATTAATAAACTAATCCAGGGTTCAAGGAATTAAAGTAACTAGCACATAATGATGCAAAATAGTCTAGGAACAACTTCCTGTTAATGTTTAATTTTATTTGAAGTTTGTTTAGTAATTTTGATTTAGAAGTAAAAGTTCTTTTTTATTAGAGTATGTTATGTAATTCTCAGAGGAAACAGAAAGACTCAAGGGTGTAAAACTTTGCAATGCAATGAAATTACATTAAATGACAAATTAAAATTGTGTACAGTGTACACAGAAATGGGTGTTGTTCTATGTCTGGGAACTACAAAGCAAATATGAAATGATTTCAAATAATTTTAACGTTGGCAAAAGGATGGAAAGGGATATTAAAAAGTTCATCAGTTTCACATGATTTTCTTTTTTGTCTATCAAAGTCGTTTTTAAGATAATGGTACTGCTTAAAAAGTGAAATAGTCTTTGCAGGTAGGTACCTGCAAATATATTTAAACTAACAAATGTTTGAATTTTATCATGGACTCTTCAATTAAGTCTAAGTCAAAAAAATGTTGATTATTTTCCTTTAATTGACATTAGCTCAATTTATTCTTCTAAGTGTTATTAAGAGTACACTCTGGATATAGGGGGATTAATAATGTAAAACCTCCTTTTGGATAATAACATTACAATTTTATATCAGCATCCTACATAACTGATTTTCCTCTAACAATATACTTAGTGGCTATACACTGTGTTCAACTGTAAGAACCAGTATCTTATAATGAGGTCTTTCTGATTCTTAGTGGCGTGAAATCATACCCACATGCCAAGCCTTCTATATTTCAATGTTTAAGTGTTACTAGCTGTATCCATGTATTCCTTAATCTTGACAGAAATAAAATTGCTGAGACTGATTGTGTGTGTATACTTGGAATAGTAAGTTTCCTGAACATTAAGGAGAAAAAAACTTTGCACATCCTCTCAACCTGCCCAATGCATTCCTGCTATTATAGTCTTGGGGGCAGGCAGGGGCGTGGGCGGAATCACCTAGTTTCACCTCTGACTTGTTCTCTGCAATTTTTAAAAATTTGTTGATAATACAGAACCCTCTCAATTTTGTGCTCACACAAGGAAAACACACAGCATATTTCTAACTAGCTATGTAGCCCTGAGTTTATGAGAGGAATGGTAGGGCACAGTTACTTGTTTAGCCCAACTCAGGGTCATAGAATGGGGAGAATGAAAGAAAAGAAACGGTGTTACCCTTTCTCCTTTCTTAAGCTGACAAATTCTAACATTGTGTCCAAATCTCATATTCCATTAGTAAATGACTGCTAAAAACTAATCATTATTATTAAGTGCTTAAATTAACTTAAAAGTAAGTGTTTAATTATCCCATTCTATTTTATATATTCTATATTTAATATTGTCTTTAAAATCACCACACGTACGTAGGGGATCTTAGCAGCCACCATGCCTTCGTAGACTTCCACAATCTGCGAAGTGTTTCTGTATCCATAACGACAAAGTTGGAATCCTAAGGCCCAATATGGTGGCATGACTGGGCGACCAATGACCTTTAAAAAAAATTATGTGTGAAATAAGGGGATTACTGTATGTTTTTATATTTTTAAAATAGTCATATTTAAGAAAAAGAAATACACAATCATACTTCATGATATTGCTTTGTTGCAACCTCTGGAGTTGGGCCCAAAAACATATAAAAATCCAAGATTCCTCCAATTGTGCGGTAAGTTAGAGCAGGAGTTGGCTGGAAGGTAACATCTGGAAATACAAAATATAATTCCATTATATATTCCATTTTTATTTATACACAGCATATTAGTATAAAGTCACAAGTATGAGAGATTCAACAACTATTTTACCCATGGCGTTGCTGTTGAGTAAGAAAACTCCGTGGGCGTTTCCCTCTTCTTCCAGAGCCATGTAATAGGGATGAAATCCGTAGGAATTAAGTTTATACTGAAATAAAAATAAAGCACAATTTGTATTTAAATAAAAATAATGTGAATTTTATCAATGCTGTTTTAAAATTCATTTTAAGATTGACCCTTGGGATTCAAATGCTCCTTTTTTTCACGCAATTCTTGAATTACAATGAATGCATTTGTTTCAGAAAATCATTAACTGTTTGACCTTGATGGCTTTACAGCACTCCAGGTAATATACAAATATGTCACACCTACAAATACTGACATGTGAAGGTGCCTGGCTATAGGTGTTAAAGCAACTGGCTTCTTTCCAAAGATTGTATGTCTGAATTTATTTATAAACTGATGCTTCTCTTTCCATGATAAATTGTCCTAAAAGCAATTAAAGTGATGGAAATAATCAAAAATATTATTAAAAAATAATATTTTAAATTCATATATTTCATCTCTATAAGACAAAATTGTAAAATATTTAATTCATTTCCCTACATTTAAATCACAGCAACTGTTAACATGGGAAAGTAATTTTATATATTGAGAATCATAATTATATTTATCTGATAATATCTATATCATGATGAAAGATTTTTAAGAAATATATTTTTTTAAAAAGTAATACATTTAGGTAAAACATATCCTTTCAAGTTTTCAAGTGGGTTTAAATGGAAAATAGCCTTCAGTAATTTTAGTCTGGGCTATTATGACACAAATAAAAGTTGTTTCAACATCTAAAAATAAAAAATGGTTGCTGTGGTACGAATATTTATAGCACTTTATTGAATATATCCCTTAGGGATACATAATGTGAAAAATGGAAATGAGATAATTTTTATTAAAAAGGATTTTTTCATTGTACGTTTGGAATAATTATATTATTATTTTTGTGTAGTATATTAAATATTCATAAAATCTGGCACATTAATAAGACAAAACTTTGAAAAAAGTGTCTTGAGTATATATAACAACATTTTCTGAAGATATTAGCAGTTTGGCCTCATAAAAACACACAAGTGCAGTTGTGGGTTACAAAGGGGGAAAGTAAGGAATAAATCAAAGTCTAAGAAGAAAAAAAAATCAAGGAGACTAAAAGCTGGGGGTCAGTGTCAAGTTGATAGGGAATACTGAGTCCCTGTATACAGAGTCTCTGCTCTGCAGTGGGAAGGTTTGGGAATTGGGTCAGAACCCGGCTTCTCACTCTGTTCATGTATGTTGTTATCTATCCATCCACCCCTCTGCTTTCACCTGCAACTTATGGCGACTTGTTTGCTTGTTTTAAGAAATCACTATTGGTACTCTGATGATCCCAATCCCCTCCGACATTACGTCAGTACTGAAGTCCAGGCCCACACAGGAGTAGCCCAGATCCTAACCATGCTCGGAGTTGCCTCCTGGAGAAGTCAACTGTTGGTACCTACCCCAGGGGGTTGGTCCCTCGTGAACATTCCCCACGTATTCCAGTTCAGATCTCGCTTAAATGCTGTGTGTTCCACTTCCCCAAAACCATAGATATATTCTGATGGCAGGCGAGTGGAAATTTGAATAAATTGGTCATTGAAAGCAAATCCAGGCAGGCGAGAATCCCAGCTGAAGACAAACAAAAAGAGGTTTTATTGCTATAAAAATACACAAAGTAGTATAACAAATAATAATGGTACTTGTCTCTTAGGTGATCTGAAATTTCCCTACAAACCTAATTATACCCAAGTACCAAATGGAAATGAATAATTAAGACTTTGATAAACATGAGGAAGGTTTAAAATGTGTTTCAAATACTCACAAGTGAATCATAATATGAATAATATTGCACATGTTTATCTTGAGACAAATCTTGCTTTCAAAAATAAAATATGAAGTTATAAAAGACTCAGTAATATATGACCTAGAGATGGTAAGTCCTCCCTTTTTCTGCTCACTAGAGATAATCCTTGTACCTTTTTTCCACATATGAAATAAAAAGAAATCAATCTTACAGAGAACTGAAACCATACTGGATTTTTAAATTTCAAACTCTTCCCCAGTTACTGCTCCCCATTTGTTTTTCTTTCTTTATTTTGCATGTATGAAACTCAGTGTTTGTATATGTTACAAGAAAATGTACTGTCATTCAAATCATTCGCAAAATAACATAAAGGAGAAGAAAAGAACGCAAGTTTGGCTGGGAGAAGAAACATATGCGTTAAAACAATCTTGGGCACATTCAAAATATTTGTTACATATTTATGAAAACTTGTTTTAATAAAGAATAATGCTTCCCAAATAATAAATGATGTCCTTATAAGAGAATTTCTTACAAAATGACTTAGCTTCTCATCCTTTTGAACAAAAACATTTCTATCACAAAATCATGAAAACAATTGCAACATAGTTGTGTTCATTATTCATCTCTACCCTGATAATACCTGAAAATATCCTGACAACATAGTCGAAACTACAGAATGACATGGCAAGCTTAAGTTTCATAAATACGTACTTTAATACAGTATAATTTGTAGAGCTTTGATTAAAATAAAGACATTACATTTTTTAATTAAATTTTTTCATTGTAACATCAACTGTATATAGATTTGTGCAACTCAATTTCTTTTCATTAATATCTAACACAGAAATTATTAGCTCTATCAGTCTCTGGCTCTAATAAATGACTTCGATAGTACCAGTAAATTACTCCACTCATTTTATTTATTTACTTTTGTTAACATTTTTTGTACATTTCAAGAGGAGTCTTCGTGCATTTTTCAACTCATCAGTAAAGTAAGTCTGATATTTAATTATAAAGGTGATCACATCCAAAATGTAAATAAAAATGTGACCCAATATTTTGTGCTGGTCCCATGAGCATGCTGATTGTTTAGGTTGGAAATATTAGCGTAGGCAAAGCTATTTAACACAACTAAATTTTTAACGTGATGTTATTATAGCAAAGTGAAGTCTGTGAAAATATAAACTTACCTTTCCCTTCCTTAGCTAAAATTAAAATATTTTTCTAGCAAATATTTCTATCACTTACATGACTCTCCCACTGCTTCTCCTTCGAATCTGGATACCAAAAGGATTTTCCTTGATTTCAACATCATAAAGTCGATTTTCATGACTACTTGTTGGAGTGTTTGGAATGTTCAATGGTACTGGAACTTCATACCTCTTGTTTAGGGGATCATAAATCTATTCCAGAGATATGATAAAAATAGGGATAGGGTACTCGTATTGCTGACATAGCATGCAAATATCATTAAATAATTCAAATAATGGTTCAAACAAGCTTATTAAGAATTGATGTTCATATAATTCCTGATTCTACATCCATGGCCCACAGATCTATACAAAAATCCACATATGAATATATAATGGGACTAGTGGACTACTGCTTTTTTATAACATTTTTAAAATTCTTTTTGATCCATGTTCTATATAATAAGAAATCAAAGATATATCTTTTAGAGCCAAATATTCTATGATATTAGTATATCAAAATTATTTATAATTTCCTAGTTAGACATAGAAGTTGTTTTGATGTTTCTTTGCCATACATGTGATACAATACACCTTAATGCTTATCTATGGTTATTTCTGTCTTTACTTCTTCATTACATCTCTTAGAAATAGCACTTAGGTCAGAGTGTACTAACATTTTTAGGGTCCTGCATACCCGTCAGTAAATTCCTTTCTATAACTATTTATCCTAATACATATTCACACAAATTGTGTATTCTAATGCCAATTTATGTTCAATTAAAAGTTATTTTGTAATTGTTAGGTATTTCCCTGTCAATGATAAATCAACACTGACATTTTCTTTTCAGTGAATTGGCCTCTTGTTTCTGGAACTGTAAAGATGTTAACATTCTATTTCTCATTTTTGCTGCTTCTGTTGAATCTCTGCTTATAAGATGTTTTATATTATTTTTATGCATACATAATAATTCTATATTAGTGTAGGGTACATGTGATATTTTGATACAGTCATACATTGATTCTCTTTCCACTTTGACCGTGTTCTAATTTTCTAAATTTTTATCACCTCTGCTGTTCTTTTTTAGTTGGACCAATGACATATGTTTCTATTTCCAGATGAGCTTAAATGTTATTTATAAAGTCTCTGAGAAGTCCACTTTGTCCTATAGATTTTATAATTTTTTTGTTTATTGGGTTTCTTTTTTAAGAAACAGGTTTTCATTCTGTCCTTCATATTTGAGTTCCTTCATTTCATTTTATTAATGGGGTATCATTTCAGCTTCTGAATGGTTAATGATTGTACACAAGAAAATATTTTTTGGAGACATTTTTCATCCAGTTATTTGGCTTATTTTCTTATTTCTAATAGTTTTCTTAATGGATTTCCTTGGAGTAAAACAAAATCTGCTAACTGTAAATTTGAAAGAAATTATTTATTTTGCATGTCTTATTGCATTGGCCAGATAATTCAGACCATGATTAAAATAGTATAAATACTAAGCATCCTGCTTGTTTATTTTAATGGAACTATCAATACCATTTAATTTTAAGTTACTTATCTATCTATCATGAATGTAAATTTTGACTGGGTGCCATTGCTCATGCCTGTAGTCCTAGCACTGTGGGAGGCTGAGGAGAGTAGACTGCTTGAGCTTAGCAGATCAAGACCAGTCTAAGCAAGAGCGAGACCCCATCTCTACTAAAAACAGAAAACACTAGCTGGGCATTGTGGTGGGTGCCTGTAGTCCCAGCTACTTGGGAAGCTGAGGCAGGAAGGCTGCTCAGTTCAAATGTCTGAGGTGTCTGTGAGCTGTAATGATGCCACAGCACTCTAGCCAAGACAACAGAGTGAGGTTCTGTCTCAAAAGAAGAAAAAAAAATAAAGAATTTAAATTTTTGCTTCAATCACCTCTTTATGTTTACTCACAAAGTTAACAAAAATGAAAAGCTTCATTTATTGGCTGCCTAGGTGTGCCCCGTGCAAGAAAAAGTATAAAAATGTTTTATTTTTATAGAATCAAAATGTTGTCAACCCAATGAAGAACCCTTAGTATTACGTTAAAAATACAAGTGCAAAACCTATTAAAAGTCATTAATGTTGAGAGATGAGTTAAGCATTGGGACAGTTTTTATTGCACATACCTTGAACTGCAGCATCTCATCTTTGTGGTATTTCACCTCCACACGCAGAGTGGAGATGGGTTCTGAAGGCAGCTTTATTCTAGCATTTGCAGCATTCAATTCAAGGTCAGCTGTAATACCCGTTGATGAATAGTGCATTGACTTGACTAAGTAAGGGTTGTCTTGTCTTGGAAAGTAACATTCAGGTTCTTTGGATAGAGAAACCTAAAAGCACAATTCAAGTTCATTGCCAGGACTTATAAGTGGTGTACTACTTATGTCTTTAAAAAAAAGAAATAAAGTAGGCTCCTGTTTCATCATATAAACATGAAAATGGAACAGTAGCCACAGCACAAAATATCTATGATGGTTTCTGAAATCCCATGCACTAAAATGTTATGTAGAATATTTATATTTTGACTCTACAGAAAGAAACTTTGAGCATAAGGATTAAATGTCACAGATTTTCTTGCCAGGAAAATAGAATTAGATTGTGCTACCTGAAAAAAAATTATATTAATCAGAAATTTTGATCGCATCCTACCCTTTAGACTGTTGCCTTTTGTGTGTAAAAATATCTCTGTCTCAACCCCCAGAAGGCCATGTACTCAGAGTTCTTGTCATTCATGTATTGTGCAGCTGTAGTTTTTATGACTCGTCATTATGCTTGTCAATTGCATCCTCTCCAAGATTTGAAGTCAGAACTAGGGCTGAGGGTCAGAGCTGAATGGTTTATGTAGGGTGAAAGATGGGACCCACAAGAAAGACCAATAAACTATGGCACTGAAGGCTAGTTGTCTCATCACAATCTAGTCTCTGTACCTTCGTTATTCATTAAATTATTGCATCAGTGGGAGAAATAATATCCCCTTATTTTCCCCTAGTCTCTTTTCCCAGAAGTTTTATAAGTCTCCAAAAAGCTCCTTAAAAGAAAGGGGTGTGAGCTGATTAAATTGAGGTTTTTTTTTCTTTTTTTTAACTTTCTTTGCACTGCCTGAAGTACAAATTTTATGACAGAAACTAAGATACAACTTTGCAGATGAAACCAAGTGGAAAGTATGGAGGAGCCTGGGGCATGAATGACACTGAAATGCCAGTATATTAGTCTTGTGATCATTTTTGTAAGAGAAAAATAAATCCTATTTTACTTAACCTACTCAGATTTTGGGTATGTGATGGTCTAGGCTTACAGCAATCCTTAACTACACGAATGCGATGGTACTTGTTCAAATGCCTGAACAAGGCACATTTGCCTGAAATGATCGCCAGGAGTGCCAGGAACACAGCAGCATCTGTCCATGACTCCCTCCTAACATCACTGTGCTCTGGACCACAGCCTGTTTATCACGTTACAGGTCGACTGACATACCTTTCTTATTGATAATCCCCATCAGCATTGCTATTTTGAAAATAGCAATGAAAATATTCTGGCTATTTAATGTCGGGAAATAGGTTAAAGACCTATAGGTTAAAATTAAAACAGGTAAACATTTTAAAGTTGGATCATCCAAGTAAAACCTAATTGAATAAATTTAACATATATCTTTGAGTATTTCTTTTTAAATACTCAAACCTGGCTTCCCTCCACCTACATTTATATATTTTAGTAGTCGAGAATTTGCCACCTGGAATATCACTTCTGAAGATTTTAGATCTGAAGATTTCCAATAACATTAAGATGTTAGTACCCTTAGAGCTCATATGATTTGACGTCTGCATTGAGTACAAATGTTAAATTAGGTGAATGGAGCGATAACTTTGATGAATCAGCCAAGTCAACGTTGTAAAAAAAAATCTTTTTTTCTAAAATGATCACTGATTTGGAAAATGTTAATAGTTTCTAATCTATTACTATTTAATAATAAGGCATTAGGCCTTGGGAAAGAATACGGTTGCATGCTTGATTTCTTATCAGAGTAAACAAATTCAGGTCTATACACAGCATGAACAGAACGTGGGTCACCATGCCTTCTGACACTTACTCTGTCCTCTCCCCTGGGAGTCTTTGCTTTTTTCTGTAAGGAGCTTATTTTTCTCAGTCACTTAAATTATTCTTTCTCGAGCGGCCTCCATCCACATTCTCTCTCACTTGCATTCTCGTTTGCGGCTGTAAAACCACAGCCCTGGAAAAAATGTACGCTCTGTCTTCCCAGTCAGTGACGGCAGTTGTGTAGCAGAATGTTGCTTGAAAAATACAAACAACCCTGCGACTGCTCTCATGTTACAGGTCACGAGAGTCCACTGACTCCTAACGACGTCATCACTCTACGTTTCCCTCATTCGTTCACCGTCTCATTTCCCTCCATGACATTTTCTTTCCTCTCCAACCACCAAAAGTCTTTTCCTATTCTTATTATCCCCTAATGATATTCATATTGAAACAGGAAAACAAACAACAAAAATCAGAAGCAAACATCAAATCTACCCAAACTCCACCTCTTCAGCTCCTGTATCAAAATAATTCTGTAGTATCTGTCTTCTACGCCAGGTGAACTGTTTCCCTGTGTACTCAGTTCCATCCTCTTGGCCCGCAAGGCCATCTCTCCTTAATTCCCCACTCTCTGCTACTGTGACCTGTGCTGTGTTCATTGTAGGTTATCCTTAACGACGTAAACTTACATTACTTCTTCCATATTGAAAGAAAAGTAAATGTCGCCCCATTAATTTCTCCAACTATTAGCCCTTTTTTTCCCGCTATACAGAAAAATATACTCATATCTCCGATGTCTCTTAATTTTTGCATGAACTCACTCTACTCTGACCTTTAACCCCTCAGCACTCTCCAAATATTTACTTGTCAGTACCAGAAGCTTCCACACTGCTGCATTCAGATGCCAGTTTCCAGTCTCATCTCACTGACTTGGAAGCATAATTCACACAGTTCATTTCACTATTTAAAACTGTCCTCCTCACTCGCCTTCCAATGCCCAATCTGATATCTGTTTTCAACCTAATACGTTAGCTATTCTTTCTCAGTTTCATTGCTTGCTGCTCCAAATTTTTCTCACTAAACGTTGTAATGATCTCAGAGAAAGGTTTTTCTTTTTTTTTTTGAGACGGAGCCTCAAGCTGTCACCCTGGGTAGAGTGCCATGGCTTCACAGCAGCCTCCAACTCCTGGGCTCAAGCGAGTCTCCTGCCTCTGCCTCCCAAGTAGCTGGGACCACAGGCGCCCGCCACAGCGCCAGTCCATTTTTGGTTGCAGCCATCATTGTTGTTTTGGCGGGCCCGGGCTGGGGATTCGAACCCGCCACCTTAGGTGTACGTCGCTGGTGCCTTAGCCGATTGAGCCACAGGTGCCGAGCCCATAAAATTATTTTTGTTGTTACTTCGTAACTGTAATTTTGCTACTGCCATGAATCGTAATGTAAATATCTGATATACAGAATGTATTTAAGTGACCCCTGTGAAAGGGTCATTTAACCCCCACAGGAATCTCTACTCAGGTTGAGAACCACTTCCTTAGGTAGAAAGAAGACAGCAACCCTTTGAAAAGTAACTTGGCTACACCCTAGGGAAGATCAAGGAGCCTATGAACAAAGCAGAGATCAGTAGAAAAGCCATTTAGTGTGGTAATCAACCTTGCAATGTGACAAGAAGTCAAGGGAACAAATTGAAGGGCAAAGAATTTGGAGAAAACGTTGAGGTGTTTTGTTTGCTTTTGTCAGCTTTGGGGATTGTTGTTGGCCTTTGAAGTAACAATTTCCCAGCAAGACAGCATAAGAAACCATATGTTGAGGTCTGGCCATGCAATCCACATTTAATGAGAGTCCTTTCTGACTAACTCTTAACTCAGCTAGGGTACTTTCTGCCCCTGTTTATATACCGCTCATTCTGGCTTGTTCTAAAGCTACTTAATGTTTAATTATCTAATACGGCCTTGGAAATTACCCCAATTTGTCCGGGTACAGTGGCTCATGCCTGTAATCTTAGCACTCTGGAAGCCTGAGGCAGGTGGGTTGCTTGAGCTCAGGAGTCAAAATCAGCTTGAGCAAAAGCATACCCTGTCTCTACTAAAAATAGAAAAACTAGCTGGTGTCATGATGGGTGCCTCTACTTGGGGGGCTGAGGCAGGGGATTCCTTGAGCCCAGGAGTTTGAGGTTGCTGTTGCCATGTCCTGCCCCTGATGACTCTGCCATGGTACTCTACACTGGGGCAACAAAATCAGACTGTCTCAAAAAAGAAATAACCCCAAGATTTTTGCAGCAAAAGATGACCCTTTGTTATGTTTGTGGATTCTGTGGGTCAGGACTTTGGACCCAGCACTATGGGGAGGGCTCACAGCAGGTGCCAGCTATCAGCTTGAGGGCCTCAGGTCTTCTCACCAGGATCTGGTCTGAGTTTCTCCTGCATGGGGGCTGAGTTGTTCAGAGGGAACCAGGCACAGACTGCATTTTTTTAAAATGCCACCTTTTAATAATGTGCAGCACTTCCTCCTTACTTCCCCCACTAGTCAGAGTGGTCACAGCCCTGCCCAGATTCAAAGGGAGAGGACATGGTATAGAGGAATAAACATCATACTTAGTGGTCCCGACAACATGGTTCCCACTCTGGAGTGTCAGTCATGGGTCAAGGAGAGCATGTAGAAATTGGCCCCCACCTCTGGAAAATACAATCTGCCACACTTTGTCAGCACTGTCCATTTGCTTCTCGTGAGTGGCCCTGTTTATTCAACAGTCATTGTGTCAATAATAACAGAAGCTTGAGGAGTTTCTCAAGGACAGAGATCTGGCCTGTTAACTTTTGTCTACTTAAATCTCGACATTCTGAGCATTTACACAGCAATAGGCCCGTAATATAGACCTGTGGAAGGAAGGAGTCCTTTTTTTTTGCAGTTTTTGGCCGGGACTGGGTTTGAACCCGCCACCTCTGGCATATGGGGCTGGCACCCTACTCCTTTGAGCCACAGGCACTGCCCAGGAGGGAATCCTTTTAAGACTTCTGTTTTTCACACACACTGCATCATATGATCCTACACTTGTTGTCATTACCATTTCACACTTGAAGAAATTGAGAGGTAAATGTCCTGCCCCTGATGACTCAGGTCTTGTGAGTTGATGCAGCTTTTGTTAAGAACTGGTGGGTGGCAACTATGGTTCAGTGGATAGGGTGCCAGCCCCATATACCGAGGGTGGCGGGTTTGAACCTGGCCTTGGCCAAACTGCAACAACAACAAAAAAAATAGCTGGATGTTGTGGTGGGCGCCTGTAGTCCCACCTACTCGGGAGGCTGAGGCAAGAGAATCGCTGAAGCCCAGGAGTTGGAGGTTGCCTTGAGCTGTGACTCTATTGAGGGCAATAAAGTGAGACTCTGTCTCTAAAAAAAAAAGAACTTGCTGCCTTCAGACAGCAAATTAAATTCCTAGGAGCTAGGACTGCTAATACCCCTGACTTCTGCACCCTCATAGCAGTGCAGGGCCAACTGCTGTGGGGCTACATGCAGAGCTCTCTCGGTCACTTGCTGAGTATTCCTGCATTTCATATACAATAATTGATAGGAAGACTTGACACAATTTTGCATCTCTCTCATGGGAGCAGGAAAGGGCCAGGACCAGGATAGGGCCAGGACCAGGATTCACATGTTAATTCAGCTTCTGGGTTGGGTAGAAGGCCAACCCAGATGAAGGATGCTCCTCATCTTTCTGTCCCAGCAATGAGCAGATAGCACCAGGTCAGTGCAGTGAGGTGAGTGGAGATGCCCATGCAAGGAGACTTCCATCAAGGTGCCCTGGGGAAAGTGCACAGGAGTGGGGGCAAAGCCTAAAGAGGGAAGTGTGGGAAGTGGCTAAGGCAGTCCCTGAAGGCCTCCTCCCAGCTCAGCGGAAAGAAGGGAGTCAATTATCTCATCCTCCCCAGTCATATCACAGCCCAGAGTGGGTGGCAGGCACTTATCAAGGTCAGGAGTGGGTGGGAGCAGGTCCCAGAACTTGAATCACCTCAATTTTCCAAATCTTCCCTGTCCTCCCATCCCCCAATCTTTGCTGTGTTCCATCCCCAATCAATCTTTGACTTTATCTCTTCAGTTTCTTTCTCAGAGATTGCAGATCAGGAAGGGCCTTTGAAAAACCACAGCTTCTATTTCCACTGTGGGGGCAGAATGCATGGGGCCATCTCACCCCTTGATGCCTAGAGAGTAATGAGGAGGACCCAGTCCCCACTGTCCTTCACTAACACTACAGGGGCTTCTTAGAGCCTTTTGACCTCTGTTTTTTCCATATTCTCCCCTCTGCTCTAGTGCACACCTCCCCTTGCTTCATCCCTCCAGCAGCAGCTCACAGTGACCTCTGACTCCTTGGCATCACCATCATGGACCTTGATGGACGGCCAAGACTGTATCATCTGTGAGTCACCCTTGCTGCTTTGTTCCAGCCCCACTTATGTGGCTCCTGCTCCCCCCACGCAGGAATCACTCACCATCAGGGTCATCAATCCCTCTGGAATGTGCCCCTTCCCCCAGGATACTCATCCTCCCACATCCTGTATTATTTTGTTTAAACTAACAGTGATTAAAATAGTATGTGCTTATTGTGGAAAATCTGTAAAACTCAAAATGTACACAAAAGAAAATTAAAGGTGCTCTTAAACTCATAACCCCAATAGAGCTAGTGTTATATTCCTGTGGATTTCCTTCTGGCATTCTCAGCAGAACTCCTTCCTGCTGTGGACCTTCGTGTGTGCTTGTTATCCTTCTACTACGCATATAAGTGGCTCTCCCTCTCTCTTCCCTTCCTTGTTCTGTGTGTAAATCTACTCATCCTCACCATAGTAAATCCATTCTCTCAGAGAAGCCTTCCTTTTTGCTATTCGAGTTAGGTCTCCCTGTTACATACTCATAGTGCCCAGTATTTTTCCTTGTAGCACTCACCACAACTAGAAATAAATCATCATTTTTGTCCTCATATGTTTGAAGTCTGTCTAGCTACTTGACTAGACACAAAGTCTGTGACTGACTTTCTTGTTTATTCTGGCGGCCCTAGCACCCATTACAGTACCCTGTATACCGAAAATACACCACACATTACACCAAGTTACCTTCCTAAAATAACCATGTGCTGTCTTCTCAGCCCTTTAAAATGATCGACTTAACAAATACATCTAAGCAATTACCATGTGCCTGATGAGTTTCTAGGTACAAGAATCTCTCAGTTTTTGAGAGGAACGGATTTGTAAAGGCAACATCGTCACACGTCCTTATGAATATGATGATCAATGGTATTAAGTAAATGGAATCAGCTGGGATGGAGAGAGCATCAGGCCCTATAAATTCCTATAAAGATGAAGAGACTAAAGCAAGAAAGGGTGATAAGTGAGTTAGCTAAAGCCATTGGGTAATTAATTGGTGGCAAATGGCAGATGAGAACATGGACCTTTAGACTCCCAAACCAGTGCTCTTTCCATTGTACCCAGGGGCCATTGAAGTCCCTTGTTCCCTCCTCCTGATCTGTTAATCCTCTAGTCCTTCGATTTTCCTTATAAAGGTCTCTCCAGTCTCTCCACTTTTCCTCATTGCCACTTCACCAGGCTCTAAGCCTCCATCACCTCCAGCCTGGGTGCCTACCTTCATTTCCTCCCTCATCTCTCTGATTCTCCACCTTGTAGCCAGACTGAGCCTTCACAAATATTAACTGTGAACATAATTATCACTTGTCTAGAATGCCAGTGACTTTCTACCAGGCATTCAGAAATGTGTTCAAAATTCTTAATATGGTATATTAGTCTGCTTGGGCTGCTGTGACAAAATACCCTATGCTGGGAGTTTAATTGACAGACATTTATTTCTCACAGTTCTGGAGGCTGGGAAGTCCAGATCAAGATCCCAGCAGTGCAGGTTTCACTTGGAGCCTCCTTGCCTGGCCTATAGGTGGCTGATGTTTTGCTGGGTGCACATGGGACTTCTTCTCTGTGTGCCTACAGGGAGACAGCTGTCTCTTTTCTCCTGCTCCTTTTATAAAGACACCAATCCCATTGAGTTAGGGCCTCACCCTTAATGAACCTTAATTACCTCCTAAAAACCTGTCTCTAAGTATAGTCATATCAGGGGTTAAGGTTTCAACACATGAATTTGGGGGGACACAATTCAGGCCATAGCTTATGGTCCTCTAGGTCTTTCTGGGTTATCTGCCCTTACCAGCCTCTTCTGAACCCTAGCCATCTCTCTGCCTCTGCATTTCTATATCTTGGATTTTTCTGGTTTCTTTAACTTGTCCTGATCTCTTGCAGCTCCCCGGTCTGATGCCTTTCTTTGTATTTAGTTTGTCCCTTTTAAGTCTCAGTTAAATGTCAGTTTCTAAGGGAGGTCTTTGTTAATACCCCATCCTGGGTTAAGTCCTCTGGCTGCACCTTCCCACGGCACCCTGTACTCCAGTTTTTATAGGAGTCATCACCTTAGTTTTGTGTGTTTCATGTTTGTCCTGAGCTCCCCAGGGTGGGAAGCATCTCTGGTTGGTTGCAGTATCCCCAGGACTAGCACAGTGCCTGGCACTTAGTAGGCAATCAGTAAATACTTTTTTTTGGTAGATATAGAGTCTCACTTTATCACCTTTGGTAGAGTGCCATGGTGTCACACAGCTCACAGCAACCTCCAACTTCTGGGCTTAGGTGATTCTCTTGCCTCAGCCCGAGTAGCTGGGACCACAGGTGCCCACCACAATGCCTGCCTATTTTTTGCTGCAGCTTGGCTGGGGTCGGGTTTGAACCCGCCACCCTTGGCATAAGGGGCTGGTGCCCTACCCACTGAGCCATAGGTGCTGCCCTAAACATTAGTTTTTATTGATAGATTTTCGATAAATCTCCATTGACTCAAGTTGCCCTCAAACAGTTTCTCAGTATATGTATTTTGTTGTCTAATTTGGATTGAAATCCCTTAGCAGGATCCTGTCTCTTTCTTTCTCTCTCTCTTCTCCTCTTTTTTCCTTTTTCTTTTTCTAGTGCTCTACATGTTCAGAGAAACTTCTGTAGTAAGAATGTTCCTTGAAAGTATAGTTTTTGCTTCTTTCTTTAAATCCCCTACCCTATGCCTAACCCTAATGGGCTGCTTCGTTCAGGAAATGTTCCATAAATGATTGTTAATTGATCTCCCTACAACTTTCCCAACAGGCATCATATTGGAAGTAACAAGCATATTTAAAGGAGTATGTTACATAGCAGGACAATTTATTATGAATTTAATGTAATAACAATCCACTGAGAATTGAAAAGGAATGATGGTGCTCTTCTCTTTCTTTTCTGGGAAGCCGGGACTTTGTTTCCTCTAAGTTGTGGGTTTCCTGACCCCTGAGGAATTTGGATTTTTTGTGTGTGTTTTAGAAGGAACAGGAAGACTAGGCTGGGTAGGGACTAAAAGAAAACCTGCCCTAAGTGGGCCTAGTTTTTCTTTTTGGGGGGTGGGTGGGGTGGGTTTTTGAGATAGAATCTTGCCTTGTTGCCCACGCTAGAGTGCCATGGCCTCAGCCTAGATCATAGCAACTTCAAACTCTTGGGTTCAAGTAAATCTCTTGCCTCAGCCTCCTAAGTAGCTGGACCTACAGATGCCTGCCACAATGCTCAGCTAACTTTTCTGTTTTTTGGTAGAGACAAGTATCTGAGCTCAAGGGAAGCGCCTACTTTAGCCTCCCAGAATGCTAGAATTATAGGCTGAGCCAATATGCCTGGCCAGGAGGCCTTGTTTTTGAAAGGTGCTATATAGATATCTGTGGTGCTGAGAAGGGAGGATGTGGGGGCAGGAGGTTACCTCTTGGTTGACTTTTGAACCTCTGGGGACTTATAGGAAAGATAGGGTATGCAGCTTCTTCAGGGATTGTAGAGACCAGGGCCTCTTGAAAAGCAGTCCTTCAGATGTTTCTGTGCTCTGGACAGGATATTTTTCTTTTTCTTTTTCTTTTTTTTTTTTTTTGAGACAGGAGCCTCAAGCTATCTCCCTGGGTAGAGTGCCATGGCATCACAGCTCATAGCAACCTCCAACTCCTGGGCTCAAGCGAGTCTCCTGCCTCCTCTTCCCAAGTAGCTGGGACCACAGGCGCCTGCCACAACGCCTGGCCATTTTTTTTTTTTTTTTTG
>CAUYQV010074017.1:0-91619 GCA_963574575.1 Galagoides demidoff | reverse complement strand
CCATTAAATTGTTAACTTCCTCTCTTTCTGTTTTCATGATTAAGGCTTCCAATGGTATAAATTTCCATTTTACGATTGCCTTTGCAGTATCCTGCAGGTTTTGATAATTTG
Source organism: Galagoides demidoff (assembly GCA_963574575.1). NCBI lineage: Eukaryota > Metazoa > Chordata > Mammalia > Primates > Galagidae > Galagoides > Galagoides demidoff. The sequence goes on along the minus strand of CAUYQV010074017.1, from coordinate 91,508 downwards.
TGTCTTCATTGTCATTTTGTTCTAAAAATTTGGTGATTTACTTCTTAATTGCATCTTTGACCCAGCTATCATTCAGCATAAGGTTGTTCAGTTTCCATGGCTTAGTTTGAGTATGAAGATTCCTGTTGTTGTTGAGTTCAACTTTTATTCCATGGTGGTCTGAAAAGATACAAGGAATAATTTCTATTCTTTTAAATTTGTTGAGGTTAGACTTGTGTTATAAGATATGATCTATTTTGGAGGATGATCTGTGGGCTGATGACAAGAATGTATATTCAATTTTATTAGGATGAAATGTTCTTTACATTTCTGTTAATTCCATTCATTCTAGGGTCAAAGTTAAGTCCATTGTTTCCTTTTATTAGTTTCTTCTTCAAGCATCTATCCTGAACTGCCAAAAGAATGTTAAAATCTCTAACTATTATAGTGCTGGAATATATCAAATTGTTCATATCTGTTAGGGTTTCCTTTATAAATTGAGGAGTATTCTGATAGGGTACATAAATGTTAATAACTGAAATCTCTTCATGTGAGTATTTTCTTTGACAAATATGAAGTGACCATCTTTATCTTTCCTTACTCTTGATGGTTTGAAGCCTATTGTATCTGCAATTTTTTTATCCTTTTAGGTAAGATGAGATTCTTATATACAATAGATATCTGGCTTGAGTTTTTATATATAGTCAGCCAACCTGTGCCTCTTTAGAAGACAATTTAAGCCATTAAAATTAATTGAGAATGTTGATAAGCATAGAAGTATTTTGGTTATCATGTATTTCAAGTGTCCAGTGGATCTTTTTAATCCTTTCACTATTGTTGGTGTTAGGTTTTGTTCAAGGATTTCTGAGTGAGTTTACTTTGCTAGTAGGTCATTAAGCTGATCATTATGGAGGATGGGTCTGAGAATATCCTTGAGAGCTGGTTTAGTTATGGAAAATTTCCTCAATATGTGTACTTTGTATTCCTCAACAGTGAAGTATTTGATTTCTCCATCACAAATGACACTCAGTTTAGCTGGATACAGAATCCTGGGATGAAAATTGCTTTGTTTTAAGTATTTGAAGGTTGATGGCCATCCTCATCCGGCTTGAAAGATTTTGACTGAGAGATCTGTAGTTCCTCTAATATTTCTCCCTTTGTAGGTAATGCTTTTCTTTCATTTGGCTGCTTGCAGAATTTTCTCCTTTATGTTAACTTTGGCAAAGTTAATTACAACATGTCTAGGACATGCTTTATTTGGATTAAGTCTTGCTGGGGTTCTTAAAATGTCTACTACCTGAATTTCTGTATCTCTTGCCATTCTTGGGAAATTCTCCTCCATTATATCTTGGAGTAGATCATCTGTGCTTTTTTTTTTTTTTTTTTGAGACGGGGCCTCAAGTTATCCCCCTGGGTAGAGTACCATGGCATCACAGCTCATAGCAACCTCCAACTCCTGGGCTCAAGCGAGTCTCCTGCCTCTGTTTCCCAAGTAACTGGGACTACTGTCACCCACCATAACGCCCGGCCATTTTTTGTTTGCAGCCATCATTGTTGTTTGGTGGGCCTGGGCTGGGGATTCGAACCTGCCACCTTAGGTGTATGTGGCTGGCGCCTTAGCCACTTGAGCCACAGGCGCCGAGCCGATCATCTGTGCTTTTAAGACCATCCTCTTCTCCTTCAGGAATTCCTAAAAGGTGAATGTTTGCTCTTTTGGAGTGGTCCCACAACTCAGGGAATGTTCCGTTTTTGCTCTCCACTTTTGTAACTCTTTGGGCATTTGGGAGTGTTCAAATCTTTGTCTTCAAATTCAGAGATACTTTCCTCTGCCTGCTTCACTCTATTACTGAGGGATTCTACTGTATTACACAGCTCCTTGAATAAATTTCTCATTTCCTTCAGCTCTGCTATTTCTTTTCTCATTATGTCCATATCCTTGGAGATTTTGTCCTTGAATTTATTGATTTCTTGAGACTAATTTTGAAATACTCTTTAAATTTTCATTTCCATGATTTCTTCCCTTTTATTGATCTTATTTGCCATCCATATTCTGAATTATATTTCTGATATTTCAGCCATTTGTCTATGAATGACATCTTTTGTTTTATATCCTTTGTCATTCCTTGGGAGAGTTGATCTACTCTGATTTTGCATGTTGCCACATTTCTTCTTTTAATTCTGCCCCATGAGTTTTTCTGCAATTTGGCTATTGAAAGTGGTAGGGTAAGATTTGATTGGGGGTCCCAGGAAGTAGAGTTAATCTGCCCTTAACCAATGAGCTGGGGCTTGTGACTGGGTTTTCCCCTACAGCCTTATAAAGTCCATTTCAGAGCTGTATCCTAAGACTCTGAAGACTTGCTTAGTAAGAAAGCACAAGATGGCTCTCACCTGAATTCAGCCACCTCTACCCAATTCTGAGGGGTTGAGGTATTAGGCTACAATCTCATTTTGGGAGAGACACAAGCATCTGTGGTGTAATGCCCCCCAATACCAATAACTGGTGAAGGAAAGTCAGTCCTTTCCCACTTTAAAACAACTTCCACTTAACCTTGGCAGGACCCCACATGCACAGCGCAGGTCTAGAGTTTTAAACAGATTGACCCAGACAGTACAATCACTGCTTAGTAGGGAGAGTACAAAGGGTATCCAATTTCCTGATAGTGGAAATCCACACACCTTTCCAACCAGCATACACAAGGGGATAGAGCCTGGTCCCCTCTGGTAGATGACCAATTCAGGAAAGATCACTAGCCACAGTCAGGACAAAGGCATCAGCACCTCCACCCTTGTAAGTCTGAACTGGGCATCAGTTTACCCACCCTTGAAAGTCCAAACCTGGCATAAATAGCCAGCCCTTGAAAGTCCATACCAGGTGCTCTGAAAACATCACTTTCAAATGTGGATATCACATTTGTGATAGAGAAATCAAGAAAAATAACTCAGAAACATTTACAATGTGAACTAGACTGTGCTGGTATGAAATATATATAAGCAAGTGTTGCATTTGAGCACATCTATCACCTCATGGAAGAGATCTGTCCAATTGCTTGACTAAAGCAACATGTAAATGGAAAAATTTGACTGAACTGAGAGTGTCTGATTTGTCAAGCTTCAGTGTGAAAAAAAAATAGCCAATAGGATATAGTGTATGCTATTTTGATTCCTCATCATTATTAGAATCTTACTTGTGTATTTGCTTTCATACTGATCCTTAAATATGCTAAGCCACTGATGTGCCTTAGGGTGGATTACCCTAAGCCACTTTATATGTTTTTCTTCTGGACTGCCTTTGAGAGATGCTTACTGATAGGGGAATGACTACAAGTGATTAAATTCCATTTTTCTATCCTTTCCAACTACGTTAGATTTCCTATTCTCTTGCTTTAATTCTGGAGTATAAAAATGTATGCAAGGACACGTGCAGTGTCTCACGCCAGTAATCCTAGCACTTGGGAGGCCAAGGCAGGTGGATTGCCTAATCTTACAGGTTCGAGACCAGCCTGAGCCAGAGACCTCATCGCTAAAAATAACCAGGCATTGTGGCAGGTGCCTGTGCTCCCAGCTACTCAGGAGGCTGAGACAAGAGAATTGCTTGAGCCCAAGAGTTTGAGGTTGCTATGAGCTATGATGACCTGGCATTCTACCGAGGGCATCAAAGTGAGACTTTGTCTCAAAAAAAAAAGTATGCAAAGTTTTATGATTTTCTTCCAGCAATCCATCACTCTTTGGATTAATTCCTTCTGATCCTAGGAAAGAGTATAAAATAATTTAATTGCTTAAACAAAAGCAAATTCTTATTAATTTACCAGTTTTCATTTTTATAAACTTTAGGTACTTATATAAATCTAAATAACACCACTGAACCAAAAATGAAACAATCCAAGATAGCTCTGGTGATTTTAAACAATGTTACTCTGGATACGTTCATGAAATGAACAGAGCTTTATTAAATGCCTACCCCTTCCCACCATTCTCCCCAGTGTATCTCTCTTACCCATGAATGCAGTGCTCCCCAAATTTCTCCTTTGTGACTATCAATCAAATACTTCTGTTAGGATAAGATCACATAAACTTCTTCTCAGAATAAGGTATAAGACATGATGAGGCTGAATGTTAGGTCTCTACCCAAGGGAATTGGATCATTAACAGCTGATGGTAACTTCACTTCATCAAGGTAATAAATGTGTGGTTCCATGGTAACAAAAATCTGTCACTTATGTCAAGAGTCATTACTGATTTATCATATCACTCATTCATGCCGAGGCTGGAGATGCCTTCCTCAGAATCGTTCTCAACACAGTGTTACAGGCAATGACTATTAACTAATCAGAACTGTTGCTTAATATGAGACCTACTTATTACCTGTGTTTTAAATGAATTATTTCCAGAAATGAGAATTATAGCTAATAGAGGCTTTTGGGAACAGTCATTCCCTCTAAAATCATACTACATAGATAATATTTCAGATTCTATTTGTTTGATATACATATGCCCTAGAAGAATTCCTCATATTTATATTGAGGTCTCTCAATTGCAGAAAGAACAATATTTTTGCATCAGATAGATATGAGTTCACATTTTAGCATTTTAACTTAATCCATTACTGTGGAAAAGTTATTAAAATCCTTTGAATCTCAGTTTTCTGATAGGTAAAATAGGAATAGCAATGACTACCTGAGAAGTTTGTCATAAAGCTTAGTCGAAATAGTTTGGATAATTAGCTTTCACATTGTCCGGTCATAGCAGTTACTAAATTTATGTGTTTTTTATTCCCAAATCCTCCTCAAATAAAGATTAAACACTGGTGCATTTCACCCTATTGTGAATGTCAGAAAGAAGTTGGTATAAGAAATGTACACGTTGAAGAAATCCTAATAATTCATTTAATTACTAAATCAAAGTCTCAGAACTAAAAGAAACTAATCAGTGACTTGGATTAGAATAGCCAAAGATACCGCTGCTGTTTGCTGTATATACCACTGTTTAATTACTTTTTATGACCCAGTTTTCTTTGTATCTCACTTCTTAAATGACACCACATTACAGGGAAATTCTTCCTTGCTCACTCTCTCAACATAAAACAGAATTTATTCTAAATTTAGATTTCCCTCAGTTCTTTGATCTATCTAGATTTTCAGTCTAGATAAAATAAATTCTGTCCCCAGGTTTTTATACTAGATGTAAATTATAAACCAATAAAAGGTGACCTAGCATCCGGCTGCATTGATATTTTTTAGCTTTTATCACTATGGTACATCAAATAGGTTATGTTTCTAGGACATTAACAGTCTTCAATATCTTATGATTTTATAGTTTTTCTTACATCCCTGACAAGATGACATATAAGGACTATGACAATAGTAACATGCAGTTTTCAGCAATTTTCTGTTTAGTAATAATTCTTTACATTTGTCTAATATTTTATATTTTAGAAAGCACTATTCTACACTATTTTTGAGATTCTCTGGGGTACAGAGGGAAAATATTGTCAACTTTTGGCATATAAAAGAAACTAAGCTCAAGAAAGTTTAACTATTGAGGTCAAAATACTAATACAGAATAGACCCTAGAGTAAAGAAAAATTCTAGATGAATGTTCAAATTGCAAAGAAAACTGCATATGAAACACACCCACCCAGAGTATAATTCCAGTCAATACAACCAATAAATAATATTCCATTTTTAGATCAGAAGAATATCAAAATCTCCTAAAACTATTTTTTTTCATCTTGAACAGTGTGTTCTTTTCCTTGTTTTTACCTCAAGTTAAATGCATTCTTTTCTGGATCTCAAAGAAGTCTTTAATTGGAGTAAGATCACATGCATTCTTCATTATAAATTCAAAAACCCTGAAACATTTTCAATTTCTGTCAGCTGGCAATCTCTAGGTCTGTGGGGAATCTTGCTACATTGAGCTTTGCTGGAATTAAGTGCTTTAATATCAACTATTATATGATTAATGCCATGATCTTCTTTTGGTCAAAGCTATGGTTCAGAAACTTGGACAGTTAGTAAATTCCCACAAATTACTATGAGATTTTATTGACTTTTTAAAGTCTCATGAATAATGATTTACTACTTAAGATATGAGCTCACAAAATAGGAAGGGCTTGAAAATACCTGTTCTCAAAAGCTAGAATTAGAGATGTAAAATGTGCTAGACAATAATATCAGCAAAGCTGTGAGTGGGATGGGGTTAAGATGAATGATTGGATTTAAAGGTTTTAGGAAAGAAGACAAAGGTACCTGTTAACTTTAGACTTTCATAATGTGCATATGCACTATGAAATGAAAGATAAAACAAAACCACACCACCACAACCACAAGAGAAATACTAAAGGTAAACATTGTACACTAAGAAACAGAAGAACTAACATCAAAATCAGTACTGAGGAAAATGCAGAAGTAAAGAAAATCTGATAAACTCAGAAGAAAGTGGTAGAGGAGGAAAAAAGTACAATAAAAATGTAATAACTAGAAAAATTTTAAAAAGTCAGAAACTAGTTAGACTATATTAAGTAGTAACATTAAATACAAAAATTTAGTCACCTATTACATGAAAGTGACTATTTGATGAAGAAAAATTCATTTTATATATATTATATAGCATATATAATATATATAATAGAAAAACTGAGTCAAGAGGATAGCTTGAGCCCAAGAGTTGGAAAGGGTTGCTGTGATCTATGATGTCATGGCACTTTACCCAGGGTGGCAGCTTGAGACTCTGTCTCAAAAAAATTATATATATATATATATATATATATATATATATATATATATATCTATATCTCCAACTCTTGGGCTCAAGCAATCCTCTTGACTCAGTTTTTCTATTATTAGAGGAGACACAGTCTCACTTTTTTTGCTCAGGCTGTTCTCGAACTTGTGGGCTCAAGCTATTCACCTGCTTTGGCTTCCCACGGTGCTGGGATTATAGGTGTGAGCCACCACATCCAGCCTCATTTATAATATTTAAATCAAAATCACGCAGATTTTTTAAAATTTTTATTTATTTCAAAATCTTACAAGGATACAAATATTTTGGTTACATGAACAGCTTTGCTAATACTTGAGTGAGGGCTAAAAGAGTGCCCATCACCCAGATAGTGTTCATTGTACCTGTTAGGTAGGTTTTCACCCATCTCCATCTTCTCTTTCTCCCCTACTTGATTTCTCCTGAGTTTTTCTTCCCTTTGTGCACATGTGTGCTCATCAGTTCATTCCAATTTAACAACGAGTACATGTGGTGTTTGTCTTTTCATTCTTTAGATGCTTCACTTAGGTTAATTGTCTCTAGTTCCACCCAACTTGTTGCAAAAGGCACTAAGTTATCCTTTTATATGACTGGGTAGTACTCCATAGTATACCAAATTAATGTTAATCTACTCGTACATTGATGGTCACTTGGGTTGATTCCATATCTTTGCAATTTTGTATTTTGTTGTTATAAACATTCCAGTGCAGGTACCTTTTTACTACAAGGTCTTTTTTTTTCTTTTGGGTAAATACCCAGTAATGGAGTTGCTGGATTGAATGGCAGCTCTAATTTGAGTGCTTTGAGGAATCTCCATACTGTTTCCTACAGAAAGTGTGCTAATTTTCATTCTCTCCAGTAATGTATAAGCATTTCTTTCTCTCTGCATCCATGTCAGCAGCTATTGTTTTTGAACTTTTTAACAAAATCCATTATAACTGGGGTAAGGAATTTTTTTAAGTTATTGTAAAATACATTCCAAACAAGTGTGACCAAAGAAAGGTAATGTACCATTATTAATTCTAAGAATAACAGAAAATCAATAGACATTAAGTACAGAAAGTCCAAAGGCATTATGAGGGATACAGAAGGATACTGCCAAAATGGTAGCAGTCATAAACTTGTATGTACCTAATGATATCATGTTGAATATTCAAGTTGATTTTAGAATTATTAAGATTTCTGGTTTTGGCTCCAAGATATAAAGATCTTGGAAAATGTCACTACCATTTTAACAATGGAAATAAAAATTAAGCAAACAAAATCAACGCCTTTCTTAGAGCCATCATAGAACTGAAGTCACATCATAAGCCAACACATTGAAATTTGGAGATATACATAAATTCAGATGGCCAGTGAAAAGATAAACTTATTTGGAATGAATCCAATGGAGCAATATAAACTGATAGTACCAAATAAATGTGGTGGTATTGGTGGAGATTCAGAATGGACTAGTTCCAGAGTAATAATCTCTAGGAAGCCAAATCTTATTGGTGTCATATAATTTCATGAGATTTGACATGAGGAAACCCACCACATTCTCATGATGAAGATTTTTAAAAACAATATTCATGATTCTTTCAGGGTGAGAAAAAAATAACCATTGAAACATACACTCTGGTTTTCCTTTAATAAAAACCTACTCTCCAGAGGAAGAGATTTTACCAGCGTCTTATTCAACAAGGAGGAAGAGAAATTAGCTAACCCCATCTCCATCTTGACCTCCTGTCTCACATAAGGGAAAGAAATAAACAGCTTAGGAACATTCCTGAAGGTCACAGCCCAGGTTTTCAGACCCAATAAAAGACTGAAATTTAATCATAATGATACAGGCTGCTTCCCCTCCCCACACATTACCACCACATGACCAAAACTCCAGTATAATAATAATGGGTTTAAGCTAAAAAGGCTACAAGAATAGATTTTATTTGTGAATGATTTCTCAGGAGAAACAGAAACCAAAACAGCAAAGGGAAGATAATAAGGTTTTTAGGGATATTTAAAAAGCCTTGGCACCTGTGGCTATAGCAAACATTAAACAGAGCCCAAATCCTAGCCAAGTTAACATAAACCTATGCGATAAAGGCCTGTTTCTCTCAGTATTACCAAACATATCATGTCTGACTTTCAACAACAGCAACAATGCTTATAAAGAATGCTAAAAGTCAAAGAAAATGCGGTCAGACACATAGCAATCATCAGGCCCAGACTCAGTTATGACACATATGTTGGAATTTCAGATGGGGGATTTCAAATAACAATGATTAATGGGCTCTAATGGGAAAATGGATCATATGTAAGAACTCATGGTTAATATAAGTAGAGAAATAGAAAATCTAAAAATGAAAAGAATTGAAAGGCAATTCTAGAAATCAAAAGAGCACTGTAACAAAGATAAAAATGAATTTGTGACATGGAGCACACAGCTAAGGAAAAACTATTGCGTTTCAAGTTATATTTGTTGAGACTTCTCAAACTCAAATAAAAGATATAAAAGAATCAAAATAGCAAACTATCTAAGATCTGAAGGACAATTTCAAACCATGTAACATATATGTAATAATTAGAGTGCCATTAAAAGAAAAGAGAGAAAGTCAGAAGAAATATTTGAAGTAATAATGGCCAAGGACTTTTCAAAATTAATGAAAGAAATGAAACCACAGATTTAGGAACTTCGGAGAATACTTAAGAAAAATAAATATCAAATTATCTACAACTAAACATATTATACTTAAACTGCAGGAAAACAGAAACAAAGAGTAAAATCTATAAAGAAGACCAGCTAGAGAGGGAAAAACATAAGAAAAACAGCAGGATTTTGTCAAAAATCAAGAACTAACAAGAGAATGAAGTTAAATAAAGAGTTAAAAGAATAAAAACTACTAATCTAACCTAGAATTTTATAAACTCTGAAATTATCCTTCAAAAATGAAGGAGAAATAAACATTTCTTCACCAAAAATATATATATATATAATTGTTCTTTAGAAGACTTATCTTGGACCAAATGTTTAAAAAAAATTCTTCAGGGTAATGAAAAATGATAAAAGTCTTGTGTATACATAAATAAAAAACATGTTGGAGAATGAATAAATAGAGAAAAATCAACTTGCTTTATACTTAGTTTATATAATAGATTAATAGATTCAAAACGATAATAATAAGAGAATTTTGTCTGGGTTATTATAACATATAGATAAGTGAAATTAATTTTATAAGGTATAATAAGGAGAAATTGAGATTTGTGTCTTGAAGGTACTTACACCAAGGGTATATCCACATAATGTTATTCAGAGGGGGAAGAAGGGAAAGATTGAGATTTCTTTGTTATAAGGTATGTGCACATCATGTGAATGCTTATAATGTTATTTAAAATTGGCATTATTTGTAAATATATATTGCAAATTCTAGAGTGACTGTGACCAGAAAGTTTAAAAAAGAAATATGTGCCCCTGTAAATATCAATTCACCATTGATGAGAATTAACTAATATGATTATTCAAAAGGTACATATTAAAGGGGCAATGAATGGGAAAGACTGAAAGATACTAAATACTATTTGAACTATATCAATAATCATTGTAGATGTGAACTGGATAAATATGGGTCTTAAAGAGGGTTAATGTGAGAGTGGAATAAAAACACCATTGTTTCATTATAGGCTGTCTGTAAGAAATCCATTTTACATATAAAGACAAAGGTAAATTAAAAGAGTGGAAAAAGATATGCCATATTGGCATTAATCAAAAGGAAACTAGAATAATTATTAATTTCAGAGAAAGCAGATTTCATAATAAAGAAAATCAGGAGGGTTAAACAGAAGCATTGCATAATTATAAGGGGTTTGTTTCCCAAAAACATGTAACAATGCTTAATATGTCCATATTTAACCAAAGAAAATCAAGTACAAAAGGCAGAAGAGTAGTGGATGGTGGAGTAGGAATCTTTGGTGATTGTCCCCCCCATAGAAACATTAATTTGAATAACTATCCATGTATAATGCAAATTTTCACAAAAACTAGGAGAATAGATTCCTGGTTATATGATAACAATAAGAAAAGTTCCATTGAAAAGGGTATAAAGGACAGTTTTACATTGCCTCTATCACTCCTCTCACAAGCACGTATGGAAAGAGACACCCTCCACTTGAGTGAGGAGAGGGAATCAAGCACAGACTTTGTGTTTGGTTATTGAGTGCTGGTCTCAATAACCATGGGTTTCTGGTATGACATAGCACTGCATCAGCCATAGCAGCCAAACACTTTTGGTCATAGCAGTACTGGGCTTAGGATACATCATGACATTGCAGTGGCTAAAACAATAATGGGTCTAGATACTTTACTAGTCAACATACCCTGAATCACTGAGCAGGCTTACTGATGAAGAAAGCTACAAAACAAAACCAGATTGCAAACACTGTATTAGGTACCCACATCAATATGCAGACATTGATATATGTCCTCAAGAAGCAAGATCAACATCACCAAATGGAGAAAATAAAAGTGTCAATGACTGATGCTAAGGAGATAGAGATGAAAGAACTGTATGGCACAGAATTCAAAACTGCTGTTTCAAAGAAGCTTAGCAAATGTAAATAACATGCAGAGAAGCAGTCAGAAATGTTTCCCACAAATTTAACAGAGAGAATGACATTTAATAGTAAAAGAAAAACAGATAGCCTGGGGTTGAAAAATATGATAAACAAAATGAAAAATAATGTAGAGAGTAATGAAAACAGAATTGATACAGAAGAGGAAATAACTTGTGAACCCAAAGACAGATTAATTAAAAATATACAGGAGGGGAGAGGTAAAAACCTATTAACAGGGCAGTGAACACTATTCAGGTGATGGGTACAATAATAGCCCTTAATTATTTTAAAATAAAAATATACAGTCACAGTACAAAAAAAGAAATAATGAAAAGAATGAAGAAATTTTATGGGCTCAGTGCCTGTGGCTCAATTAGCTAAGGCGCCAGCCACGTACACCTAAGGTGGTGGGTTCAAATCCCCAGCCTGGGCCCGCCAAACAACAATGATGGCTGCAACTAAAAAATGGCCGGGCCTTGTGGCGGGTGCCTGTGGTCCCAGCTACTTGGGAGGCGGAGGCAGGAGACTCGCTTGAGCCCAGGAGTTGGAGGTTGCTATGAGTTGTGATGCCATGGCACTATACCCAGGGGGACAGCTTGAGGCTCCATCTCAAAAAAAAAAAAAATTCCTAATGGGGTGGTGGGCAATTGTGGTCCCAGCTATTTGGGAGGTGGAGGCAGGAGACTCGCTTGAGCCCATTAGTTGGAGGTTGCTCTGAGCTGTGATGTCACAGCACTCTACCCAGGGGGATAGCTTGAGGCTCCCTCTCAAAAAGAAAATTGTTACTCACTGTTTCTGAAAAAAAAAAGAATAGGTAAAATAGAACTATACATTATTTTTGAAAAAATATATTTATAAAAACAAAGTATAAACATGATCTTGAAGATATAATGCATAATGTATTTAAGATAAAATTACCTTAAGCACCTAACTCCATTTCTAAATTAATTTTTCAATGGTAAAAAAAGCAGATTTCAGTCAAAAAGTGGGGTTATCCTATTGTCAGTTACTGAATTTATCTTCCAAGCACATCTTTTGCCATACTTGTTGAAAATTACAGTATTTTTTCTCCAAGAAAACTCATTCTTTTCCAAAATTAGTGAAGATGTATGTTATCATTCAGGTATGACAAGTTTAATTTTTTTACAAGGATTATTTTCAATTAATATTGGTCAATGAGGTTTTCCTCTTTTACTACAGAAGAAGTATACCTAGGAGACAAGGTGAAGGAATGAGAGAGACTCTTGGATTGAAACCTTTAGATTTTCTCTATTCCAATGGGACTTTAAAGGGTCAGAGGTGAACTATCCCCCTTTGAATGCAGGCACGCAGAAGGCAGCTGTCTATCAGGTGACAATGAGGCCATACTCTCTGGGGGTTCTCCTCTGAGCCCAGAAGACATGTCCTGCTGTGGACAAATAAACAGCGGGGAGATTCAGCTCAGATATAAAGGTAAACTCTTCACCCAGGAGCTGGTGGAGACAGACAAGTGGCCTTTTTCTCCCTGAAAGTAAAGCAGGGAAGTGTCCACTCCCCCTGGTGTGGGCTCCTGTGGGTCCTGGAGACACAAGAAGGCTTAGCTTGCCCTTGGTTGCAAGAGAGAAGGCAGAGATGCCACGGCTCTCTGCGCCAGCCTGCCTGGTGCAGGGCTTGGCGTCCTATGTTGCATGGAGCGGAGTTATTAGAAACATTATATACACACATTCCAGAGACCCAGATGCAGTGAAGCAGGCAGAACAGAAAGGATGACTCGCTGTGAACTCTGCAAGCCACATGCTCCACTGTGGCCCAGAGAGCACAGCCTGCATCTTCCTGTGTGCTGCCCTGTCCCAACAACCTAAAAGTCATGGTTAAACCTTGGAGTTTCAGGCTCTGGTTGTTCTGTCCAAGTGGGGGAGAAGACGGAAGAGAAGACCCTAAAGGGGGAAGCAATGAGTTCACGGCAGCCGCTCACCAGTAAGAGTCAAGGGCAAACAGGCTGGAGGGAGGACCCTGGTGTCACAGACTTGCAGCAGGACGTGGGGGAGCAGCGAGTCCCTCAGGAGATGATCCTGGACGACCAACGTCGAGGTGCTGACTTTGCCACCTGACTGGGCAGACACGGGGTGATGGGCAGCCACAAACACACAGGAGAGCTTGCGGGACCCCTTCTTCCTGCCCAGCAAACAGATTCTCCCAATGTCACTGCTTTGCCGCCCTTGGTCTTTACTTTCTTTTTCTCTCTAATTCTTATTCTTCAGAATAACTTTTCTTGGTCACCCCTACACTTATTCTTCTTTGCAAAAATTTTAATTGAAATTTGATGTATTTAATGTGCACATCAAGATGCTCTGATATACGTATACACAGGGAACTATTTAGTACAGTCAGGTTAATTAACAGGCCCATCTCCCCACCCATGTGTGTGTGTGGGGGGGTGAGGAACTTAAGATCTATTCTCTCTATAAATTTCAAGACTAGAATACATTATCATTGACTATCGTCTTCATGCTGTACATTTGCATCCTACTTAATTAAAGCTTTGTCCTCCTGGACCAGCATTTCTCTGTCCACCCTCCCCTCCCATCCCCTGACGCTGGTAAACACCATTCCATGTTCTGCCTCATGAATTCAACTTTTTCAGGTTCTGCACATCGTGAGATCGTGCAGTATTTTTCTTTCTGTGTCTAGCTCATTTCACTAAGCTTTATGTCCTCCAGTTTCATCCATGTTGCCACAGATGGTTTTTCTATTTTTTAAGGCTTAGTAATGTCATATATATGTGTGTTATTAGTTTCTTTTTCCATTTCTCCATTGACAGACCCATAGGCTGTTTCCATGTCTTAACTATTGTAAATAATGTTGCAATTAATTTGGGTGTGCAGATTACGTCTTTGGGATACTGGCATCCTGTGCTCCTGAACATTCTATTCTGCCATGATTGAAGCCTGCCCTGCTCCAGGTGTCTGCTCCCCGAGTTTGTATACACGCCATTATTGGATATAAGCCTGGCTATTAACACTGCCTGAGGGTGAGTTTCCTCTGAACCATGCAGACAAAAATACACAATGACAATAATAAACGCCACTCAGCAGGACACCACCACATGTGGATATGAACACAGCTGGGAGACACTGACACAGCAGGGTATGAAACCCTACTGAGCTGTCTGTGCAGGGCTGCCAACTGAGCGCACAGTGGCAAGTTTGTGAATTTAATTGTTAGACCTAGTATAATGACAGGTCTGTTGGTCATTCCAGAAAAAATGTTCCAAAACTACTTTGAAAGATTCACTACATGCTGCTGTAGGTTCACAGCTTCCCAAGGGGACTGTTTGAAAAGTGACCATAGTGATATTCAGCAGTGACGTAAGCACTTTTTCTAGGATGAGTTCATAAATCTCATATTTCTAATTTTCAATCTTCAGTTTGCCAACAGATATTTAATAATTTAAGTAAGATTCTACCTTGTCATCGTTTCAGTTTATTTAATTGAAGTAGGTGCATGTATTACAATTGTCCATATGTATATGGAGTCACTTTAAATGGAGTGAGAAATACAAAGATATACTGTGACAGACATAAGTTGTTCAGACGGAGACCGTGACTCTATTAGGAAGTAATTCATTTTCTATTCTTTCCTCTGAGATATCATGGTGACTTATAGAACACTGGTATTTTTAAGTATCTGTTAGATTTAAAAATTTTTGTTTATATAATTATAGTAATAGACATATTATTTAAACAGCTATCATTTTAAAATATCTTAATTTACTTTATTTAAGTCTATATATATATATCCAATTCTGGATTTTAAAATGGCAAGGATAATCATATAAGGCATGTAACATTTTGTAAAATTGATTCATTTTGGAAGACATTACAAACTAATTCATACAGATGGTGCTGCTACAGACAACCTTTATGCTAATGCCGCTGGTGCTCTCTGGGGGGTAAAATTAGAAAGAACTAAAGAGCCACTTGAGAGTGAACTTTCCAGGATCAGAAGAAAAGGTCTCTGATTAATTATAGTGAGTATTTGTTTCACTGACTTCCAGAGTTTTCAGCCACTGCAAGTTTTTTGAGAATATGTAAAAACAGTACTGTTGTTAGAAAGTAAGATATTAAGAAGTAAAAAGAAATGTGGGTAGTTCCAACAGGTATTTACTGTGCGTATTATGATTTAAAATAGTTTAAAGTGATTCTTTTAGACTTTTTGTACTTATGTGTGATTGGGCAGTCCACTACATACTTTCTTATATCTCAAAAAATGAAATAATTAAAGCTTCAGTAATATCCTTTCTAAAGTGGAAATTACTATCTCTTACGTATATTCTAACCTAAATCCAAATAAACCCCAAATCTTCAGGGGAAAAAAGCCAGTTAAATTAATTCTTCTAAGCATAGAAGTTAAAAGCATTTCCAGAAGACAGAGCAATGCTTATTCAGAGTCAAAAAAATGTCAGAAAGTGTTCGTTTTAAACCAGTCAGTATATATAAAATTCCCGGACTTCTTATTTTTTCTCTCACTCTCCTTGTAGTTAAGGGAACATTGACACTTTTTGTGTGTTGACTGTGTAGAAAGCCTACCTGCGTGGGAAGCAAACAGCTCTGCTGACAATGGTCATCTCTGACAAGGCTGGAGATTCATTGTGGACACTGAGGCTGCTAACCCAGGAAGATAAATTATGTTATTTCACCACGTGCCGGGGCTGGATGGGTATTATCTGTGTCTCCATTTGATTCCCCACTGTTGTATCTTAAGACTTTTCTCCTGTGTGTCTCATTGACCCCAGAGTTATTGCAGACTAAAAGAAAAGCTTTTGTGTTTGCATCTGTTACTGTTCCCGGCATTATCCGCGAGGTAATGATGAAATATCTGCTTCCACTCACTGGGCAGTGCGTCGCCATAGCAACAGATCATTATATAAAGTTCATCAATTCAGATGGTCATTATCCCAAAGCAGCAGACAGCTAATATGTTACCAAAGTTTTTCTCCCTTAACTTGTAGATGAGAAAATGAATGAAATTGGTCTTGGCATTGGGAGCTCAGCATTACAGCAAAGGGGAATTCAAAGAAGAAAACAGGTCTTCCCAACTAGTAGACAACTGAAAAGGAGATTTTCATTAACTCAGTGTTAGATTTGACTAATGACTTAGTTTTCGCAGTGTAAGTCAGTTTAAACTTTCCTCATCTTAAGTTACACGCAACACTCTTTAACCACAGAGTATTATTTTCAACCACATACTCTGTGCATATATGTTCCAGAGAGTTCCAGGCTGCGGGGACATAACCTATCTTGGTCTCTTTGATGTCAGTGGCTTCTGGAGCAGAGCTGGGTACACAGCAGGTGCTCAAGCAGAGCATATGGCTCAGGATGTACATCCTGGGGCCCAATGGCCCAAGTTAGACCCCAGCCGGATCACTTAGGGGCTATGTGACCAGAGCAGGTTACTCCCACCTCTGGGTCTCCTTCTCCCTGGTGTGCAGCTCCCAGGGCTGGGGCCACTGCCTGGGGTTATCTGGTGTCTGCTTGGATGCTGCCTGGCACTCATAACTCATTGCATAAGAATTTGCCATTTTTATTCTCTTGCGACTGTTTAGCTTTTAGATGATGAATCCTACTTTTGTCCAGAATCAGCAAGCTCCCTGGCTCTGCCAGTGTTTGGCACGCGTAAGCCAGGAGGGAAATATCTCGTTTACAGCAGCCCCTACTGCCTCGCTGGAAAACAAAACAAAGTACCTTTTTAAGTACTCTAAACCGTAAGTTGATAGCCTAAAAGAAATTGGCCACTGCATTTCCTGTGAATACAAATGAAATTATATTTAAAACAAGAGTGCAATCAGTACAGTCCTCTGAGGATCCTTTCCAAACTCTCATCTAGCCCCATAGGCTTACGGGGAACTCCAACCAGACTGAAAGTCCTGTTAAGGAGACAATTTAAGGTTCTGAAGGGGAATAACTAGCCTCAGGATTTATTGCTTCTAAATTGCAAAGCAACTATCCAATTGGTAACACTGGCAGCCCTTCTCTGACAGTCACTAGGCAGAAATCCAGAGTCTAAATTACCCGCTCAGCCCAATGGTGGAATTTACACTGTGTCTGGTCCCATTAGTGCGGGCTGGGCTGGTGGAGAAACATCTACACAAAGCACTTTTACACATCATTAATGTAAAAGACAAAATGAGTTGCATACTCGATGGAATAAGAAGGCTAATTTGTCATTTTTTTTCTGAGTTACTATATTATGCCAGTTATGAACTTGAAATTATGATGTCCCAGGCTATCTGGTGCTAGTTTTTCATGCTTTCCTCGGTGGTGATCTCATCCACTCTTACGGCTCCAAGGCAGTCTGGGGTCTTTAAGACTGACCTAACACTTTCTTTCTGGCTTCAGAGAAGGATTTCCAACCAACTCTCAGACCCCTCACATGCAACTGGAACTCAGTATGTCCAAAACAGAACTCAGGGTCTTCCCTTTGGACCAAATCTGTCCATGTACCTAAAATCCCAAGTACATGTGTAAGAGGAAGTATCCATCCGACCGTCCTACTCCTCAGCCTCACCTCCTGTCCCTGTCCCCACAATCCAGCTGTTTTTAATGTCTCACCCTTGCAGATCCCTGCGCTGCTCTGTTCTGACGTGCTCTGTACATCCTTTGCTTTCCCCCGTAGGTATCTGTCTCCCCATCTCCCAAGTGCCAGCTCCCAGACCTCCACCCAGGGCCCCTCTGACCCCCCAAATCCATGCTCACAGAGGGCTCTGCTTCCTGCCATGAAGGTAACACGCTGGGCAAACCACAGGATAAACATCCCCATCCTCATCTTATGTGACTTTCTGTGGTGCTACCTGTGAATGTCACCCTCATCCTGACTTTTATCTTCTCAGAAAAAAAGCAGGACATTGATCAGGTTTATTGAATGAATACACAGAGATTTCAGGATTCTAAAAGCTTGCCTCAGAAGTCAATCTTTAAGTGCAGGATTGAAATTTGCCTTTCAGTTTTCTGAGTTATCAGTAAGGAATGGCAGAATGATCACATTAAAACTTCTATCACTTATTTTGACAACTTCAGGTGTCCAGACCACACAGGTCAGCCTTAAATGTCTCTTCCCCCCTTGCTGGCCACTCCACTGAGAGCTGCCCTAGAGGTGAGAAGCTGTCAGTTTTAGCCCACATCACCAAGGTACCAATATTGAGGTCGGAGATGAACAAGCTTTGAGTCCTTGTGGCTGTTACTTAACTTCCTAAAGCCCTAATGCAAACGATGTGGAGCCTGAATCACAGAAGCACCTTCTGAGCACCAGCACCGTTACCAAGCTGGTGAGGAGGAGGAGGCCATGCACCTTGGACGTTCTTCTCTCCAAACATTAAAATTCACGGCCTCCTACAAAGCCAGCAAGCAGGGGTGTGGTGGGCAGAGGTGAGGTATTGCAGGACTGAACATTCATCTCCTCTTCCAGTTCGAATTAAAAACTTTTAATTAGATAATATAATTTTTGTTTGACAGATGCAAAAAATAAGACCCATGATTTTCTGACGTCACCCAGCGTACAAGAAGTAGAAGAAATATTTGACTCACATATGCCCAGAACGAGGGCTTATATGTTCCCCCACATTGCTTCATCCTGTTCTAGTGACTCCGCGTGTATTGATCTCATCCCTGTAATGGGCTCCTAGTGCATTAGCTGTCATCTGAAGAGCGACATCTAGCACAGATTTGGGTCATTCCTTAATGACGTCACAGGCCCTAGTCATCTCTGCCAAAACCGTAAACTCCAGGACGTTAAGGACAAAGCGTTTCCGTTATGAAAGAGGGAAAAGTCCTAGAGATACAAAGTCGAGTATGAAGTCTGCCATTCGTAATACCACACTGTGCACTTGGAATTTGCTAGGGGGCAACTTCCAGCCGTGAAGGCTATGGTCAGGCGTCCACTCAGACAGCAGGAGACAGAGAACCAAGAGGATGAGAGGCCAGAGACTAGAGATGGCACAGGAGGGAGTGGGCACCACCCACAAGGGACACAGGCAGTCAGGCCTCTGTTTCTTGGTTTGGGGATGTGTCCTACGACACAGGGTGAAGCTCAGATACTGGGGCATAGAATTAATCCAGAATCAACAGAGAAGATGTTAAAGGCTGGGCTGCTGGAACTGGCAGAGAGATTGGAGCTGAGTAGGCAGAGAAGAGCCCTCATGTCCCCTGGCTACTCAGGAAGGCCCCAGAGTTCTCAGTTATGACCCCAGCTATGAGAGTTAGAGGTTCCCCATGATAAGCTGTAGGTGAATTTC
The DNA here is from genome assembly GCA_963574575.1 of Galagoides demidoff. NCBI lineage: Eukaryota > Metazoa > Chordata > Mammalia > Primates > Galagidae > Galagoides > Galagoides demidoff. The sequence continues at coordinate 71,914 of CAUYQV010074017.1, read as the reverse complement.
CACAGCTCAGCAACTCCGTAAAACCCCAAATAAGTGGCTTAGATCCAATCTCTGCAGAAGAAATGAATGCTGCTCAGACATATCAACAAAAGCCAACATTGCATTAACAATCTGATTTCTAATTAAAGGAAAAATCAGAGTTTAAGTCAATGAGCAGCAGCTTGTTGGGAAGACTGTCTCAGAAAGACAACTTGCCAAGGACAAGTCAAACTCTTCAAATCATTATTTTTCTGGGTTTTTTTCCCCCTCTTTGAATTAGTGTTCTTTTGCTAAGGGCAAGGTCAGATTTTTAAAATAAATCAAATGATCTTATCATTGAAGGCTTAAATGAAGACTCTTCCCTGAAAATCTTAGACAGAGATCACTTTCAATGCCAAAGATGAGATTTTTTTTTTTTTCACAATCCTACAAGCGTGTTTCAGTATTCAGATAATTAATTACTGGGTTTTTATCATTGTCACAACTACATGAAAATGGAGACCTACAAAAAGGTTGAGACTGCTCTGGGGGGCGTGAAAACCAACTTCTACTGGGTGTAACTAACAGCCACTTCGAAGGACTTTTACTAATTGTAGACAACTTGAGTCTCTTATGAGAATGACGCTTTAGGGCATCCTTTTTGGCTACAAAGAAATCTTCAGTTACTTCAGCAAATGTCCTCAACTTTCTCTCAATTCAGTTTTAATTCCTCAAATAAAGATATTATGTATTTAACCAGATTAATTACATTAAGTTGAACCATAGGAGTTCGAATAAAAATAGGTAACAAGAACTGGTCTACAGAACATTGTTTTAATTTCAAATGGTTTAAACTTTCAAACACGGTTAAGCGCTTACAGGCTTCAAAATCTGAAAAGTGGTGGTAAGTACGGTGTTGGTCGCAAAGTTAATTAATTTGCATTGAATTGTCTTAAGTGGGAAAACAAAAACCAAATGTTCCTTGCTTTTATTATATGTGGTTAGCTGAAATAATGATGCTGGCAGTGGTGAGGACGGAGAGGAGCGGGGACCAAGGACTTGCTGGTTTTCGTTAACTCTTCCATTCAGAGTTACTCAGCACTCGTTCCGGCCAGACACCATAAAACAGGCAAAGTTAAGTGTCTTCCCATTCATTTTCCTTTTCACTAAGGATACCCCTAAAGTTAAGAGTAACTGGCTACAAAATTATAATTTTAGGTCTTTTCAATAATTTTTGAAGTATCTTTAGTTTTTTAGGATGCTATAAAAGTATCATAGATGGGGTGGCTTATAAAAAACAGACATTCATTTCTCACTATCTGAGGCCTAGGAAGTCCAGGATCAAGGTGCTGGTAGATTTGGTGTGTGGTCAGGGCCTGTCCCTCAAGACAGTGCCTTCTGTGTCCTCACATGGTGGCAGGGGCCAGGGCTTCCTCTTGGTCCCTTTTATAGTCCCGTTCATGGGGACTCTACCCTCATGGCACAATCATTTCTTAAAGGCTCTACCTCCAAACGCTCTCCCCTTAGGTATTGATTTCAGCTCACAGATTTGGAGGGGCACAATCACTCAGACCACAGTGAAGGGTTCGTTAGGTCTGGCTGCCTGCAGTCTTCATGAACCAATGTCACGTCCTCAGCTTCTCCAGGAAATACTGACCTGGGCAGTAAGTCATACAGGGTCACATAGGAGCAGCATTTGTCCCTGGGGACATAGCTCAACACATCATTCCATTCACAGCCTCATCACTAAGAACCTCCACAGAATCTTCTGGTAGAGACAAATCTGACTAAAAACCATAAGATCCCATTCTTAAGAATCTTTGATTTGGCCATCTCTGTGTCTCCAAAAGGGAAGAGAGATGAAAATGTAACATCATTAAAAAGAAGAGAGGAACAGAAACCTTTTCATGGTGTGTTTTTTTCCTTATACAAACAAATTAAAAGAAATTCTGATGTTGACATTTTTACAAGTGACAAATACTGTTTTCTTCACATCCAGGATGGGGTGGTTGCTATCTTTGGCACTGTCAATAACTACACCACCGTCAAGCTGTTTACCCAAATCACAGCTTACTGCAGAAGTCCTGGTGGAAGGGAAGGGCCTAGGTGCTAATTTGCCAGGAAGGTCTGGGGGGAGTTTGTTTCTGCTAATGTGTTGCAGGTGGGAACTGCAGTGTCCACGGCCCCCTCCCTTCTGCTCCTTAATGCTCTCTTACCCCAGACCCGCCAAAGCACCTCCTTTCCTCCTTCTACTCTCTAAGGGATCCTTCTGCCTTTATCTCTCCTAGGAAGGACCTTTTGAGAAGAGGTGTTAGGGTGTCTTGTCTCCCAGTCACTGCTGTGTGACACTCCTGGAGGGAAGTCCGTTGAGAACACCGCCATTAATGCCATTCCATCAGACACTGGAGAAGGCACTTGCTTCTCCCCTGTCCTTCCGAGAGCACTGCTGTCTGCTTTAGAATTTAATTACATAGAGGTCAAGGCCCAAATGTGCTTAGTAATAGCTCGTCATTATTGCCAGGCAGGGGCCATATATACAAGTTAACAAGGACGACAGGATGTGCTTAGATCAAGAATAAAAGCAGCAGACATTCAAAGTGAAGGCGTAAAAAATCCTGCAGGTAATTTGGCTGCTGCGATTAGGTGCAGTTCCACTTTGTGCCAAGGAACAGAGCCCAGGTCTCCTTATGGCTTCAGAAAGCCCCGGCTACCGTGTCCTATGTCCTAGGCTCAATCGTTATTGAAAGATGATTAAAGAAACTGCACAGATGCTTCACGGGCAAGAGACAGCAGCTCTGGGGTGATCTGACAGCAGAATCAGAGGGCTCTCCTCTCAAGCAAAAAATCAATTTACTAACAAACAATACCAGAATCAAAGTATTCCAGATTTTATGGTTCTAAGAAGAATTTTGTTTTCTGATTTCACAGCTGAGAGAAGGAGTGTGGTGGGCCAGGTGACAGCAATTTCCCCTATTATTCTAATGGCCACCAACAAGTGGAGCCCTAAAATTCTCTTCCTTTTATTCCCAAAGGAATCAAAAACGTTGTGTTCATGGATGGTCACATCAACCCTGAGCAGTGGATAGTTTTTCTTATAGGAATCCTTAATTCCCTGAAGTGGTCCCGGAATAACGAACAGGGTAGCAGAGAGGCACCTGGGGAAAGAGATGCAGGTGGTTGCCGCGCACAGAAGGATTCTGCCCCCAGGGCGTGAGTTTATGCCCCAGCTGGAAAACCAACACACAGCTGGGTCCCAGTAGAAAGAACAGATGGGAGACAACCAGAGGATGTAAGCAGAGACGGAGAGGTGGAGACTTTATTTCTTCTTCTGCTTTTATTTACTGGGTGAATTACTCATTAAATGCAAAGAAATATATGGCATTCTCTTCTCCTTCTACATTCAAGATTTTTTCCATATAGACATTTGTTTATGGAGGACTACAGAAATGGAAAAAAACTTCCTTGGCCACAGTACATCAGCCAGGTCTGCACGACCAGACGGAGAGCAAGTAATTAATGCGATTACTTCTGCAGCCCAAACCAGAGGGACTGCTTTTCCTTTTTATAAGAACAGCCCTAATAATTGCAGTAGAGGCTGTTTGTCCCAAGGAAAAACATGTATTTAATTTTAAACTTTCAAAATTAAAACCTATTTAGAGGTTTTGAGGCAGGGAGTGGTCATGTTTGTAGGGTGGGGACATCCAAGGATCTTTCTGTGGTGAGCAGATTTCTAAGACAGTCTCTGGAGTCCCATCCCCTGTGTTATGCTCTGCGCAGCCCTATTGGTACTGGACAGACCTGTGCATGTCACGGTGTGTCTCTCCTGTGATTAGGTTACATCGTATGGCAACAGTGAAGGGATTCTGCAGATATTAGATGATCACAAAGAAGTTAATCAAGAGCTGGGTGATCCTGCCTGCACTTGACTTAATCAATTGGGTGAAAGGCCCTAAATGTGGGCCTGGGCCTTGGTGGACAACCTGAACCTGAACAGATTCATCAGGTTGATTCATCACCAGTCAGGCCTTCGGAGGAGGCAGCAGCCCTGGCTGACATCGTGACTGTAGCCTGGTGACACCATGAGCAGAGGACTCAGTTGAGCAGGCCTGACTTACAGAGACTGTGAGATAATTAATGTATACTGCTTTAAGTTTCTAATGTTATGTTAATATGTTGTGCAGCTATGTAGTATATAAAACTAACACATCTTCTGAAGGTCCTATTTACCCGCTTGTTGAACTGTGTGTGAAGCCCAAGGTCTTGCTCCTGTTGAGTCAAGAGACCCCCTGGCCTAGTGTAGGTAAGCCGGGGCCATTCCCACAGTCGAGAGTGAGACAGGTCACTCTGTCAGCTGACCAGCAGCCCTGGATGTGACCTAGCCTGGAGTGCTCTGCACATCCAGGGCAGTGGTGACTGCACAGACAGGACAGACCTCCTACCAGGAAAGTGAATGAAGGAATGCAGAGACGGGTGACCACTGATGGGGCAGCAGAAACATGTACCTCTCAAACACATCCCATTGCTGACCATGGACCTCCTCATCACCAATGGAAACCAACTCAAATTAAACCAAATATCAGCTACTGACAGTCAGGAAGGTCTTGCTGACCACTGGAAGGACACCAGTGTGATTGGACTGTCCCAGAAACGACAGGATTGATCCTATAAACAGTCTTGAGAAGAAGGAACAGCAATGACCGTAGCTGATCAACTGGGGTAACTGTGTTTAAACCTCCCTAATTTAGCAAAAACAGTCACTGGGAAACAAGAGTGCCAGGGTAGCTGCATCTGCTCCTGTCTCCGTGGGACCTGGTTACCCCACGGATCTGAATTCAGAGTGCAGGAGACACAAGATGAAGGCACAGAACAAGAACAAGATGAGTGCTTTAAATGAGGAAGTAGTTTCAGATGCTCTTCTAACTGGAGCTGGAACATGGGACTGCAGGAAATAATGGCATCGACCATGTCCCAACTTGCCTGAGGCTCTGGCGGGCAGACAGGCTATGTTCCTGACACCTGCAAGACCTCATTCATTCTGGGGGAGGTATACTTGTGTTTTCCTACAGTGTGCATTTTCCAAAGTTGGTGCCTTGACTTGGCCTTCAAGGTTGATGTGTCGATCCTTGCTGGTAACTACAGGGACTGCCCTAAGACACTGTTCCTCTGCCAGGCTCAGCTTCACAGTCCTGCCTAGGTGGGCGCCCCGGGGTGCTGAGCTCTCCAGGAGACACAGGCCTGGGCCTTTATCTGGCCTTCTCGGTCTCACATTATGAAGGCTTGTTTGGATTTGATTTCAAACCCCACCCAAGCACCCTATTAGAACATTAAAAGTGAGTACGAGAAGATTGGAGAAGGCCACTCAGGGCCACACGTCACATCTCACCATCTAGCAGATGAGATGGGTTAGGCCTTAAGCACTTAGCTTTTATATGTTAATCACTATAATTTTCAGTTCCAGCTCCAGTATCCATAAACAGTCTAGGAGAAGTCATAATAAATTTGGGTAGCCATGAGGGCAAATCAGAGAAATTGCAACTTGGAGCCTGACTCATTCAAAACTAACAAAATTGATAGTCTTCTAGTGACAGAACTTAGATTCATTCCTTAAAAGATAATTTTCTTATTTTTAGTTGATAAATGCTAATTATAAAGAAAATGAAAAAATAACATCAGAACCATATTATTGAAGTTGAAACACTGGTAGAATCTCTTCCCTTGAATTTTTGTTTAAGACATATTCTCCAGATGTCTTTGCAAAAGGAACATATTAGTTTACATTCCCACCAGCAGTGTAGGAGAGGGAGGGGGATTGGAAGGATCACTTCTGAGGTTTATCTTAAAGGGTGCAAGTGAATCTTTCTAAGAGTAGAATGTGAAAGTTTTAAAATAACAACTAAGAAAATGACATGAAGGCTATGTTAACCAGTTTGATGGAAGTGTTCCGGATTGTGTGTGAAAACCTCACACTGTACCCCAGAAGCGCATTAATGTACATAGTTACCATCAAAAAAAAGAAAAAAAAAAAGAAAGACATACTCTCATCTGATTCCATAGAACAGTCAGCACTTTTGGGTATATTTAATTTGCACACTCAGTTACCCCAAGTGGGGGAAAAAACTGGATAATATCTGCCTTGACACATGCCAGCATTTTGTATGGAGAGGAATAGTTAATAAGTGTTTGCAAAAACTATAGAATGTGCTTCATCACAGCAAAAATGTGGATGGGTACAGAAGAGCCATTTAACCAGATGTCCCCATTACCTATGGTGACCCAGGCTCTGAAGATCAACTGGAAAAATCCTTTTATCTTAACACTTGTGGATTCATTATTAAATTAGCAGTCTCCTCACTAAATTAGCCAGGATAAAAGTATCTACTAAAGGGCAGAGCCTGTGGCTCAAAGGAGTAGGGCGCCAACCCCATATGCTGGAGATGGTGGGTTCATACCCAGCCCTGGCCAAAAACTGTAAAAAAAAAAGTATCTGCTAAAAATTCTTAAGCACATGCCTAAATCATGTGGTCCTATAACTGGCGTTCTAGATTAGACATGCCTCGTGAAGCTTCCATGTGGAGACTGGTGTGAGAGTTCCTCTGCTGAGATTTAGGCTTTAGCAAAACAAGAGAATCTGGGGCACTGTATTACATTCATTAAAACCCTGGGGTTATGACATCACCCTCTCACACAGACATGGTCACACTAACTACATTTTTGTGTGAGTAAAAGGATGGTGGGTTTGGGAACAATTGTGCTTAACCTCCAATCAGTGCCATTAAACCAAACGGGGTCATTTGAAAAATTAGTATCAGGCAGCGTCCATATGAAGAAAGGTAAAGAAAGATAAGCCATTTTATCTTATTACATTTCTTTCTTTCTTTCTTTCTTTACTTATTTGTCCATAGACCATAATATTTACTGCCTAGGGCAACTCTCAATCAATACTAACCACGTGAAATAAGAAAGAGGAAGGTTGACTGCTTTATGTGGGTCCCCAAAAAGCGAGATCCAGTGGGAGCCAGAGACTAAGGACAGAGGAAGATCAGCTGTGCTATCAAGGCTGCAAACCTGCTAGAATATGCTAGAATATGTCCTAATTCACAGCTTATATGAATATGATATATGGTTTTGTGGTTTGGAAACTAGGCATAAGCTACTAAAATTACTCAGAAAACATAGTAAAAAACAAAATACATGCAACTATAAGGACTAGTGCTCCTATGATTAATCAAACAAAAACATTAATTGACTTTATAATGCTTTAGCCCCTATTAAACTGTTTTCAACAGTACGCTTTCTCACATTAATTGGGTGTGAGAGGAATGAACACTAAAGAACCAGTTTTGTTACTGCACTCAGGGAGCAGGAGAGAGCCTGCCTGCACTTTTTATTCAGATGTGAGACCAGATGCAAAGAGGAGTCATCCTCACAGCTATAGTGGCGTCCTGGGGCCGTTGTCATAAAACAGTCCAGAGGACTCTGAGCAGCAGAAATTTATCCTCGCACTTCTGGATGCGGGGAGTCTGGAATCAGTGACCAGTAGACTGAGGTCTTGGGACTCTGGGTAGAATCGTCCCTGTCCCACCCTGCTGTGCGATTTTTTTGGGGGGGGACATTCATGTGTTTCTCTGTTTGCAGCTGCATCACCCCAGTCTCTGGCCTCACTGCCAGATGGCTTTCTTCCTGAGGATCCCTCTTTGTATAGGGACACCTCTCACAGTGGGTGAGGGTCCCCCTGTGAAGAAGCCACTCTCACTTCATCTCGACTTGACTAATTACATCTTCAAAGACCCTGTTTCCTACTAAGGTCATATTCTGAAGGGTTAGGAACTGAACTTATTTTTTTGTGATGGACACAGTTCAACCCTTAACCCCATGTAACTGGGTTTTTCCTACATTTCTATTGTTTGCTGCAATTATTCTATTAATAAACTGAAAATCGATTACATTTTATCTAATAGATCCTCAAATGATATAATTTTCCCTGTTTAGACTATGAAAATCCCTTCATAAATTAGCACATGTAAAAGAAGCCAAATTTATGGTTGGATTTGCAATTTCTAGTGAAAAGAACAGAGTTTGGAGTGTAAAAAAAAATAATACAAGAATTTTTTGTACATTAATACTTGTTTGTGACACTTAGGTAGCTGTAAATTGCTTATACATAGGGAGGGGGATAATTCTCAGCAATGATGGGAACAGTAAATCTGTTGATTAATTTTTAGTAGCTGAAAGGATCTCCTGGGAGAATCTCAAGTCTTGCAGATGGTGGTCAACAAGAATGCCAAGCTCTGTCCTTTGTTCAGCCTCACCTTTCTTTCAAAAGGGACCTGAAAGTCTTAACAGTGGGTGCTGCAGGGAGGAACGATTCACAGGGAGACAAGAAAGTCAGGAATGGGATTTCAGCATTTGTTGAGATAGTTGTCAATTGTCACTTCTGCAGAAGAAATTTTTAGAATACATAGAATGTTGTTGGTCTTTTCCAGGAGTTCATTCTGAAGTCGTACTGACTTTAGAATTTTAATAATGATTACTAGCAAGTAACAATAAAACATCCATATTCTATACTTAAAATATATTTGAGCCAGGCATATATTTACGTATGTATGTATATAATTAATTAAATTAATGTAGATATATAATTTATTATAGAGATGGGGTATCACTCTGTTTCTGAGACTGGAGTACAATGGTTTGATCATACTCTGCCTTAGCTTTGAGCCCTGGACTCAAGCAACCTCTCACCTCAGCCTGCTGAGAGCTGGAACTATGGGCACATGCCACCAAGCAGTTATGTTTTTAACAATTTTTGTAGAGACGGTATCTTGGTATGTTGCCAAGGCTAGTCTTGAACTCCTGGCCTCATGTGATCCTATCAACTCTGCCTTCCAAAATGGTGGAAACTACAGGCATGAGTCACAATGACTGGCTCAAATATGTTTTACACCCAGATTAGAGTGCACATCTGAGTCCACAGCATCACTGTCCACCTGCTGGGTGCACCTACCTCCTGGACTTTGAATATGACTTAAAGAGTCTTGATAATGACATCTATCATGCCTACTTACTGGGTTTTTTCTTGTTTTTTTTTTTTTTTTTTTGTTTTGTTTTTTGCGGTTTTTGGCTGGGGCTGGGTTTGAACCCACCACCTCCAGCATATGGGGCCAGCGCCCTACTCCTTTGAGCCACAGGCACCACCCGATGCCTCTTTACTTTTGTGTAATTGCAGATCTTACAGCAAAAGATTATTGGTAGTATAGAAAGAAACTGTACCCAAAATGTTACCTTTTCTACTCCAATTCATTCTCCAGGAATTATAGACAGTCATCTTTGGAAACATATATTACTTCATGTAACTTCCTTTATTTACAAAATTTTCTGTTATTATTATTATGATAATTCTTGGACTAAAATCCTCATTTCTCAACATGACTATGGCATATATCATCTATCCCTGCCCACATCTGTAGTCCTGAAACTCCATAGGTTGGAGTGAATTCCAGCTGTTATTGGATCTCTTACTGTGGCAGCCTAGTTTATGAAGCATAAAGCAAGGATGAAGAGCTGATACATCCTGAGGGATAAAATCCCTGGGCTGAAGGAGGGAGGGAAAGGGGAGACGGAGCAGATGAGGATGGGAAATAATGCTCTGTGATTTGTTACCTCACTGTGCTCCATCGCACCCTAGAGCCTGGCTTATAGTCACGTCCCAAGGTGACACCTGGCTGCTTCTTCATCAGATATTAAAGTGGAGCCTTAGAGCATCACCCACGCTCCTTCCCAGACTTCTTTTCTTTCCTGAAGTTTTTGTTCTAATTTTCTTAATTTGGCAAAAATTCCAGGTTTTTTGTTTCCAAAGTAGGAATCACAGGTACTAAACTTTCATTGTACCTTTATTTTTTAATTAAATTATTTCTATTTGAGAGAGAGCATCTCCCTGTATTGCCTGGGCTGGAGTGAAGTAGCTGCTAACAGCCAGATGACTGTGCTCTGCAGCCTTGAACACTGGAGGGTCAAGCGACCCTCCCCACTCAGCCTCCCAGGGCAGTCACGGTCCTTTGCCAATAAAGATTAGCCTCGAATCAAATTGTTGTATCACATTTAATATTTCCTTCAATTTTAATGTATACTGTTGTATTGAAATCTAGTAATAAATGTTCTTCTCTTTCCTTTTCCTTCCCATCCTCCCTCCCTCTTTCTTTCTTTCTTTCTCAAATTGTTTCCATCATTTGAAGGAATTTAGTCACTAATTAGTCTCCCTTCATGTTTGGTGTCCTCTTGCTTGAGATTTTTATTTTGGTGGAATGTCTGCCTATTTTCTTTATTCATGGGTGACTGTATATTTTCTTCTTCTCAATAAATGTTAATGGCTTGAATTCCCCACTAAGAAGCATAGACTGGTTGATTGGATAAAAAAATACAAGTCATCTATTTGCTGTCTGTAAGAAACACACCTAGCCTCAAAAGACAAATTAAAACTCAGAGTTCTCAGAATTTTTCAGCCCATGCTTCACAGACATACGCAGCTCCATAGCATCTGGGGGCCACCTGACTTATTTTTCCCAATATTTAGGTACTTTTCTTCCCAAGTTCATAAATAATTCTTTCTTTACCCTTGAAACCTGGAGATAAATAGAGTTTATTCCTCCTGAATCAGTATTACTCAAATGTAGTATGCTTAGAAACTTTCAGACTCAATTCTTCCTTTATTTCAGAGAAATTTTCTTCAATCACGTCTTAACGAACAATTTTTTACCTCTCTATGTGGGGTTTGTTGGCTTAGAGTCACAGATCATTCTCACGTTCCATTATCTTTGTGGGGGTTTTTCATATCTAAAATCTTTTCTTTTTATTTCTACATTTGTCATTGTAAACATTTCAAACATTTACTCTATTCCTAAATTAATCATTTTGTTCCCATAAAGTTTCTAATTTAATTAGTACTTTTCTAATAGAATGGAGATTTGTTCTGATCTTCTATTTATTCCCAAATCTCTGTGAACTTCTTTTCATATCATTTTTTTTTCTATTCTTTCAACTGTAGGTACTTACTTTACTCATATTCTCCTTATTTTAAGCAAAGTATAATAACTTCATGGCAAATCTTCTTTCTGCTATTTATCTAATTGTGTTTATTTTTATACAGAATGAAAAATAGGACAGGATATAGGAAAGGGGGCTCAGCCCAGGCTCTCTCTTTATTGAAGATCCCACATCTACTCTATGTTCTGAGACTTTTATAAATATTTTATTCCAGAGTACAATCCACCATGGAGGTGGGGGAAGAGATTGGTGCAGAGGTGATAAATATGGTAAAAGCTCCCTGTCAGTTCAGGGAGCTGAAAATGTGTAAACCAATCTGTGAACAAATACTCCTTTGTCTCCATCTATTATCTGTCCTGGTCTTTCTATATGAATTTCTCAAGTTCAAAATGAAAAACAATGATTAAAATGTGTATGTGTGTGCATCTTCTTTCTTTATGTATTTTTAGTTTCTGACAAAAAGTTTCATTTAAATCTTGGTGAATCATTCTCTAACTGAAACAATTATTTTAAAAATATAATACAGAAAGTCACAAGAAAAGATAGCATTCTTTTTTGAAAAAACCTTTGTTGAGATACAATTTACATACCATGAAATTCGTGCACTGATTTTTTTTTCTTTTTAGTATATTCTGAATTGTGCAACTATCTCCATGATATAAGGTTTGAAGACTTTAAGGTTATGTACAATTTAAGGTTTGGATAAGACACATTACTATTGAGGTGAAGTGAAAATAAAACATATCTCAGCCTAGAGGGAAAGTAGAACCATGAATCCGAATGGTACTTTCAAGAAGGGGACATCAAATTTGATCAACCTTGGCCTTGGGCAGAACCCAGAGCAACACCCACCCATGAAGAACACAGAGTACATGGGATGCAAAGGAATATCAGGAAAAGAACCAGGAGACACGGTGTTCCGAAGTCAAGCAAGGAAGAGATTAGCAGAATACATGAATCTCAACATGACTTTAATTTTTTCTTCAGAGAAAACTCAGCAGCTCTTTGGATATGAGGCTCAGTCATAAACATTCTAAAGGAGTGTTCAAGTACCACTTGTCATTTAGGGTTGTGCTCTGAGAAGACCTTAGATAACATAACTTACAGAATATCAGCATAGTCATGGCCTAGATACTGTGCTTAGTCCTGCCTGACTGTCCCAAGGGAGAGATGCAGGGAGCAACAGGAAACCCTGAATGCACCTGGGACAGGCTGCCGCTGACTCAGCTGGGGGAGGGGCACAGGGAAGCAGGTGGACAGAAAGGTGCATGGTGAATCGCCCTAGCAAAGGGGGTTATTTCACTTTGATTTCTAGATAATACTCACAAATGAATTAAACCAACTTTTCAACTGAAATTTGGCAGGTTTTCTCCTATTTGTGTTTGTTTATTCAAGTGAAATCAAAGTGGGAGAAAATACACTTAGCACCAAACCTGCTTCCCAGAGCTAAGATGCCAAACCGACTCTAGATGACAGCAGACACGGTCGCTTCACACTCACTCGTTAATGGTGTCATGCAGCATGTCCTCACATGACATCGGCCACTTTTAAACTGTGACTTAAAGTCAAACAATGTAGATCAAAGCCAACATTTTTCTTCTTATCAATATTATAAGGAAATGACTTTGAAGGGAATGACATTATCCTAAGGACCCGCTCTACATTATCTGGATTAAAGTTGTAGTTTCCAAGAACCTACAGTCAATGCTCAGTGAGGACTTAGTGCATTTTCTCAATCCCTTGGGCACTTCTTAATTCCTGAATAAGGCACAGCACATGATGTTTTGATATTAAAATTTGATATTTATTTTTTGATATTTTGATTTTTGACATTAAAACTGATACTGATAAGAGATGGATGTTCCTGGCTTGCCATGATATCACTCTACTGGGGCAAGACAGAGTGACATCTTAAAAAAAGAGTGATATCCCCCAAAAAGAGACCAGATAAACATCAGGCATCTGAATTTGAAAAGTAAGAACCCTAATCTTAACATTTCTACTTATCAGAAGTTCAGCTTTTACCAGGTTTAGTTAATACAGAGCAGCATTTTGGGGTATTTTTTTTTTTTTTTTTTTAGTATTCAACTCCTTGGAAATAAGGAAGACTATAAAGTAGATCATTAAAAACATGATATTCCTTAAGACTAAATACTATTTGGAATGACAATTTGCAAAAGACAATATAACTTCCAAATATATTGAACAGTAAGAATTAACTGAAAAGATAGTTGAGACACAAAATTTATAATTTACAGAATTATGTACTTAGAATTGTCCTGCTAGTCTAAACAAGCTTAAAAGTGAGCATTAAGCAGAATTTCAGTGGGCTTGTCCTGAATCACCACATAGGATTTGGAGCAGGGATTTTGTTCAGGACTCAGGGTAACTACAATTATTCCTGCTGGAACATTCCTGTACTCACTGCAAAGCAAGCTGCTCCTCCACTCGAATTTAACAAACAACCCGATTAACCAGCATTGGGAACTATGGAAAAGTTTTATGCACAGCATCTTCACCCATAATCCTGACCTGTGATCCAAATTAGTAATATCTGATGCACAGCATGACTCAGTGGGTAAATGAGTAGTAGATTAAAATAAAAGCAAAAAAGCAGGTCTGTGGAATAATAAATTGAAACTCTGTAAGACTCATGTGCCAAATGACACAGGGTATGTCACTATTGAAATCAGATCTGAAAACCTGGAGACAGCATCAGGCAGTCTCAAGTCCCTGAAGCTGGTAAGGCTTGAGCTAGTTTTTGAAGGGGGCATGTGTGAGGAAGTGGTGGGCCAGCCATGAAGCCACTCAAAACAGACTTCTTACAAGCAAGTTTCTAGAATCTGTGCTGTTTAAAAAGAATGAATTTGACTATAATGTCATCTCAGATCTATAATTTATCTAAATAGGTCTGTTTTGACTGAGATTCTGTTCAAATATATTTGTTGTAATAAAAAAATCCTCAAATACCTTACTCCTGTGAGCATGTTTTAAATAACAGTGGAAGTTGCCTGTAGCTATGGGTTGAATATTTGTATTCTCCAAGATTAATATGTTAAAGACACACTAATCCTTAGTGATATTTATTTGGAGGTGAGGCATGTCGAGGTGATTAGGTCATGAGGATGGGGCCTTTATGAATGGTATCAGTGCCCTTATAAGAAAATATACAAGAGAGAAACGCTCTCTCCTTGTGGCGAGGATGCAACTATCTGCAAACCTGGAAGGGATCCCTCACCAGAACAAAACATCACACACCTTGATCTTAGATGTCTAGCCTCCAGACCAGTGAGAAATAAATGTCTATTGTTTAAGCCATCCAGAAATTTATTACAACAATCTGACATTTATCAGGATAAAAGTAGAAGAAGAGTTTCATTATAAATCATCAGAAACTCACTATAGATCAGTATAAACACAAAGGAAGCAAACCTGACCTTCTTGCAGCCTCAGGTGGAGGGTAGATCAGAAGGCTCAGGTCCAGACTTTAGCCTGCTCTGTACTGACTCACACAGGGCTGTCCAAGGATAAGCCCGTTATCCCACACCTATTGCCCCCAGGTATTGATGAGGACCTCAACTACCTCCAAGGATTGCAAGGAGATGGCCCTCTTCTCTGTGTCATCAGTCTGGACACTTATGATGAAACATTTATGATGAATTCTTTTGGAAAGGTCCTGTTCCTTCATTGTACATATCTACTCCATGCCAGGCACTCTGTAGGGCATTAAGGGTAAAAATGGCACAAACAGAGGCATAATTCCCATCTGCATCCTGATGAGCAAAACAATGCAAGGGCGCTCCCTTTCCTTCTCTTAAACAATAGAAAATAATCCGTTCCTTGGACTTCCATCCCCTCCAGACACCACATCAATCTCGACTTCTTTTCTGGGAGTCATTTAGGGAGAAACTGCTCTGAGCAGCTGACTTCTGCCCGCACGCCTCCTCTCTTTCCCTGCCTTCCCCAGACTGGCTGTAGATGCCCCTGCAGCCTCCAGCTGCTCTTCAGTGGGTGAACCTGTTCTGATCTTCCTTGAACACTCAGTGGCACCACTGCACTGTCCCAGCCTGTATCTTGAAGCACTGGATATTTCAATCATGGCTACAGGGCTACCTTCTCCCATGTGGCCAGCACTCAGCAGTGTGCTGAGTCCTGGCAGGGACAGACCCTGGTGTTTCAGAGATATCCAATTGTCATCATGTCACTGGTCTGTTACTGTTTATTTATTATCTGCTGTCCCCACTAGTAAGCGAGCTCCAGAACTGCAGGCCAGTGCCAGCCTGTTCACCAATTTACTATGCTGTGCTTCAAATGAATCCAATGGACAGCAAAGTTTCAGTAGGCAAGATCAACTTCATAAAAATAAACTAATCAATAAACATATAACTACGAATGGAGAAGTTCTTTGTGCTTCAGAAGGTGCCAATTATACAGAACACTGGTCAAAGAAAGAGGGAGACAGATTCCGAGGTGAGGTTGCTGTGTCTGTGGACCTGAAGGCTGGAAAGAGAGGACATGTAGGCAGACATGAGCCTGGCCTCTGAGGCTGGCCTTGCACACACTGACCTGCCCATGGAATAAACTGAGATGGGCTGGCATGTGCCTTCCACACTCTAGTTACTTTGGAAACTGAAGAGCTCTCATTGTTTTTTCTGATTTGATAAGCATCATTGCCTACATTTGCTGCAAAATATTCTGTTATTTACGCACAAAACATATTCTTTGAATGCTTCCATGTATCATCATCCATAGATATATTTTGCAGGGAGCACTGTTTTTGAACAAATTAGAAATCCCCAGATAGTATTTTATCCAGCAATGTCCTCTAACAAAGCATTCCATTATCTTAAATTATCCAAATGAAAAAAATCTTGCCAAAAAAGACTTACCTTATGAATAGTTGAGGGATGATAGTTAAGAAACAAGCCACTGTCTTCTCAATTAAAATTATGACTAATATGGTGAACAAAGAATGTGAAATTAAGATTTCCAAAAGACGGGCGTGGATGAGGACGCTGTAGGTGAGGGTGGTGGGTTTGCTGGTTGCAAAGAAAGAAGCTGTGTGTTCAGAATTTAAGACACAACATCAGAAGATGGTTAGAAAAGTCCTCAGAGGAGGGCAGAGCTCCTACCTGTGGCCAAATAGATGATGTGGACAAGCGCGTCTCGGCCCTGCACCACGTCGACGGCCACGTGGGAGAAGCGGCTGTTGTCCTCCATGAAGGAGGGCACGGTGGTCACCGGCTGCACCACCTCATGCATGAGAATGAACTTCTGAGCATCCTGCAGGTTCCTCTCTGTCAAGTTCACATACAGGCCCTGGTCCACGGTACCGCACTGCAAGGGAAGACAGCCATGTCACCAGAACCTGCTGCATGGGCACTCACAGCTGGTCGGGGCCACCTCAGCCAGTGGGTGACTGGGAACCTGAACAAGCCACAGTGTGTCACCGAAGTGTGTGACCATCTTTGCTCTCCATTTCCCTGCCGGCCCGGTCCTCAGCATCCCTCCCATTCATATTTGAGCACACCTTCCATGTGGAGTCTCTTAACACCTTCATAAGTGAACTAATCAGAAGTTAAAAAAATAAAGGGGAAGTTACTGCTAACTTTAATTCAAACAGGAGATGCGTAGAAACTCCTCCTCTCCTGAGGAGACACTTGGGAGCTATCTGGCTAAATGCATACTATCATATTTGTCTGGCAAATCAGATACCCAAATTGAAAATGCAGCAATCAAGGACATGATAGTGATTTATTTGCTTTCCTATTGCAGCAGTGGCTCTGTGAGGAAGACATGGGTTCCATGGCAGAGGGTTTGTGCCATTTGAATCTGTACATCCTGTAATGTCATTCTGATAATATTCACATGGGCTGCAAAAATACTGTGCTGGCCTTACTGGTTTGTATTCCAAGCTAGAAAAAATTAAAAAAAAATATTTAGAGTCTAGAAATCTAAGAAAGAAAATGGAAAATTTATGAGCAGAGAGATGAGATGTTGATGGAAGTGAGGAAAGGAGGGGGAAGAGAATGGAAAGGAAGCAAGGAAGGAAGGAGGAAGGAAAGAGATTTTCAGATAGAGTTAAGATCATGCAGATGAATCTCGCATATACAAGAGAGAACTTGGGCTTGCAAATTGCTGAGAATTCAATTCAGAGCTGTGTGTTAGGGAGGCTGGCAGGTGTTGCTTATGACACTCTCCAGCAAGGACAAGGTCAAAACAAGGATAGGAAAGAAAGTCAGGCTTTCATGGAGCCATGTTCACAGGCAGAACTTTACCACCAACCCTTCTCCTGTCTTTCATAAACATTAAACCCTGGTACAAACAGTGACTGATCCTCAGCAGAACTTTATGTATGTAAGTTTGTTGGAAATAAATTCCTGGGCTTATAACACTGGAAACTTCTGTTTAATATGTTATTTCTAATTCTTGGTTTTAGAACAATTTAGAAGTACAAATGTGTAAGATGAAAATTGCTTTTCCTAAAGTAAATGATATTTCTGTAGCATTTGGTAAAATGTCTACATGCCATAAAACGATAGGCTGATTGCAGACTAAGAGAACCTTAAAGGAAAATGGATTTCACATGTCTAGTCCATGTCTAGCTGAACTTCATGTCAGCACCTTGCTGGGCACCCCATGCATCCCTTGAAGGAACCATGTGAGTTCAGCGGAAGGGCTTGGCCTGTGGCCTGAGTGGTCTCAGCTGAGGGGTAACTCCCGTCGCAAGTGTCAATATGGCCTCCTCTCTCGGTTTCTTTCTCTTCGCTGCAAAGTGGCTTGAAAAATGCCTACTCTGTTCACCTCTCAGGGTACCTGGAGACCAGCTGAGATAATCAGTGGAGAGCAGGTGTAAATTAATTGAACATTTTTGTAAATGCTACAGGATAAGACCATGAGCAGCCATTCACCAGTGGTGAGTGGTCAGCGCCTCGTCTGTAGCAGGACAGCACTGTACGGTCACTGAGCTTCAGCAGCTGGAGGGAAATGAGTGAATAAACAAAGGAGGGAAGGAGTCAGTGGGCGAATACACGAGAAGTAGCTCCCAGGGCCTGGGGCAGAAAGTGCTAGGAGATTTTCTATAATTATAGTACGGAATAGTGACACTTGGAAGCCGGGATATTCCCTGTCAACCCATGTTTTAAAAAATGAAACAGAGCTCCACTGGGCTAGACATGAAGTTTACGCAGCTGCGTTACAGTTCTGAGGGGCCTTTGCATTTGGTGGCTTATATTCCTGAAATCAAAAGCAGCACTAAGGCACAGGGGCCTTGGCTATCTGCCTGCTGGGTGACGTTTCCTATGCACCATACTCATGGTATTTTTTCTAAAAACTGGCATCATGAACACCAAAAAGCATAATGTAAAAGGAAGGAGCTCTTGATTCTTTTGAAAAGCAGGAGGAGAATCAGGGGAGTCTGCAGTGGCGTGGGGCTCTGTGACAGGACCACTCATCAGCCCGTGACTCATTCAAGTCATCTGTTTGAATGGCCAAGGATGACTCTGTGGTTTCCTTCACCAGACACCAATGGAAATTCCACTCAAAGATTCAGTTTCAAATATTTTTGATTCAAGTTTCCAGGGTCTGTTCATTGGAGCATAAGCATCCCAGCTCGTCCCCACTGTGTCCTGTGCAGCTGAGCCTCCAGGCTGGGCTTCTACAGTGGCTCTGGGATACCCTGGGGACACCAGGCAAGAGGGAAATAATAAAAGCACAGTCACTGGTCCTCATGGGGCTTACACGCCACCCAGGCTGTCATGGCAACACCTCTTCAAGTAACAAGGTCAGTAACTCTAATTTTTAAAAGCAATAATATTAAAAACTTGAGTTTTTATTTGTTTACTTATTTAAAGGACAAACCCATCCTCGTCCTAGCATCCCTGAATTTGCTGGTGCAGCCTACAATCACCTAACCTCGTGCTAAGGGCACCTGATTCTAACATCCCCTCTGTTCACTTGCATCCTTGCTCCCTCCCACCTTGCTGCCAACATCTCTGTTGTCCTCCTGGTGGACATGGCCACATCTCTATCTTTGGTCCTCTGCAAGCAATAGCCTCTTCATCCCCTTGGCCACTTTCAAGCATCTGTGTTTTTGATTTTTGGCTTCATCCCGATCAGTGGTAATTAACACTGCACAGAAAGTTCTGGAGTCTGCCATTCTGTAGCTACGTCCAGATGATGTTAAATTTTGGTGACTGATGTCTTTCCTAGTGAGGCTGGGGGTTTGGATAATTTTGATGACTAGAGTCCTAACAGGGTGGGCTTTGAAGCACCACCTAGAGTGGTTTTCTAGATTGTAACTGAGAATATTATAACAGTCTTTGCTGTTTCATTATTGTTTTCAATTGAGATTTCCATGTAACGTGTTGAAATTCCATGCACTGTCCCTCCTAACCTACTCTTTCTCCTGGGCCTGAATTCCCTGTCTGTTCTTCTTATTAATGATACATAGAGAGCTGCAAAAAATTCCAAATTTTGGAATTTTGTAGAAAAATAAGAATTTTAAAAGTCCAATGATTTCTTATTATCAGTGATTGCAAATATAGGACTGTCTAGGGGAGAGGACCCTTCAACATGCATTCCCATTCCATGCCTATCCAAATGGTTTTATGAATGTCCATCAGGACACCTATGCCGGTGGGGCTATCAAATATAAGAAATGAGAAAACACCTGGTATTTATTTGTACTGGACTTATACAAAGAACCACCGTCATCTGTAACTTTGGGTCCCTGCAAATCTTGCGTTCTACAAAAAAGACAGGCTCAGCTCTGCAGCTCATGGCCTGGAATGCACCCCATTTCTGCATGCTCCATTCATTAGGCTGTGCGGACACATTCCCAGCTCATAAAGGAGACTAAGCCCTTCCTTGTGACGCTGGCATTATAAAACCAGATGCTTTGGGCCTTAGGAAATGAGGGGATTTGCAGTGTGCTACAAATGTATCCAGACGAACCTGCAGAAAGTTATTCACTGCCTAGAGGTAAAGGATTACAAAGTGTATTAAGTCGCTCTGTTCACTGTGAGAGTTTTGTAATAAAAACATCAAGAATTGAAAGTGCACTATAAATGTAGAAAGCATCTTTAATTTTTTAACCTTGAGGATTTCATAAGGACTTTCTTAAAAGGAATGATGTATATATATACTATGTATAAGAGAAGAAAATGAGACAAAGTGTCCATTTACTCAACATACAGGGCCCAGAAGGCATCAAAGAAATTGTCCCTGAGAGTCATTTTAATCAAATACTCAATGCACACTAATCAGTGTTATCAAAATTTACTCCTAAACTATTCCCATGAATTTGTAACCCTTGTTCCTCATATAACTGATGAAGATACGAGATAAAGATGTCAAATAATTTGCTCAAGGACAGCAGGAGATGGGAAGCAAATGGTAAGGTGCTTCCCTGTGAACTGGTTCCCATGTGAACCAGTCATTTTATTCTTAACCCCATGCTCTTTCAAAAAATTAAAAATGACAAAAAAACCCCAAATGCTCTCACAACAATTTCAATTGAATGTTCCTTCACACAGTCTAAGTAGAAATAACTGAATCTTCCCACACGCTCAGTTTTCTCACAGGCCAAAGTCATATGCTTTGCTGATGGCCCACAGAGAATTCAGAGTCCTGGATACAGGACCCACTTCTACCACTGAGGAGTGATGGGAACTCACTGTCATTTAGTCAGAATAGATGGAAAGTTTGCGTCTGAGGACCCAGGTTGGGAATCCCAGTGTGGTTACTAATCAGCTGTGTTGCCTCAGCCAGATTATCTGCCCCACAGCCCAGCATCCTTGTCTGTATGTAGAAAACTCATCGCCCATCTCAGCACTGCTGCTGGCATGCAAGGTGATGTCTCCTAAGCACCCCACACAGGGGCACTCGCTGGTGCTGAAAACTGTAAGGAGGGCAATGAAGACAATGATCACTGGAATGCTGTCGGGAAGCCCTCAGGGGAAGCCTGCCACTGCACCAAATGTTTGTGCCCCTGCCAAACAATTCGTCCCAGCCCTAATACCCAGGGGGCTGTATTTGGAGATGGGGCCTCTGAGCAAGTAAATAAGGGTGAGCGAGGTCATAAGGGTGGAGCCCAGTCCCAGTGGAAAAGTTGCCCTTATAAAAGATGAAGGGACACCAGAGACATCTCTCTGCATGGCCCATGCAAGTACATAGCCAGATGGCCATCTAGAAGCCAGGAAGAGATACTTCTCACACGCTGGCTGACCTTCAACTTCCAGCCTCCATAACTGTGAGAAAGTGAGGGTCTTTCTTTGGGCCACCCACTCCGTGGTGTTTTGCTGTAGCTCTACCAAGCAGAGGGACACACCTGCTCACACATGAATGAGTCCATCATCTCTGTGGCTGTCACATCTTCTGAGCCCTGAGAGGCAGGAGGGCTCACAAGGCCCCGCCAGCTGTTGGCCCTGCTCTGTTATGGCCATAGATGACCGGCCTCTCTCTCCTTCCCTTTCCTCCAGCTGCCCCCATTGCGCTCCGTCCTCTCCAACAGGAAATCCAGCCACATTTGCCAATTAGAGCTCTAAGCCTGTCTGCGGTCTCCGCTGCTCAGTGCCCTGCACCCCATTCATTAGAACGTCATTCATTAGGGATTAGAGATTATGGGGACGCAGAGCTCAGCATCATTAGCGCTAATTGAAGCCTGGATTCCTGACCCTCAGCAGAATGCTGGCCTTTTTCAGTCCGGTCTCAGGCATCACCGCAGACAACAGGCCCTTTCTGGGTCCAGGCGCCACAGCTGACAAAAGACCCCGGGTCTATTGACATTAGCCCAGCCGAGCGCAGGGCTGGCCCTGGCAACTGCACGCACCCACAGTTCCCCTGCCCGTCTACACACAGTGTCTGCGTTCTTCACAGGGGACCCACAGCGCCCCGGTGCCCCCTAAATTACCTGGAAGTTGGGGTTGGGGTTGGGGTAGGGCAGCCAGGCAGAGCGCGAGTTCTCCTGGTACTTGAAGGGTCCTGCGAAGGCCTGCGAGATGGCGCTCAGGTTGAAGACACACACGGCCGAGGCGGCGATGCTGTTCCTGGGGGCCGAGGAGAGAAAGAAGAGGGCTGGTCAGGGGACCCAGCAGTGACCGCGGACCACGCTGACCTCCACCCAGCAGCCGGCAGATACCTCCAGCCCACGGTCTCTCAGACATCCCAGCAGGATGGAGCTGGACCAGAGATACCCCCTGTGATGTCCCGCAGAGGAGGGACACCTTGGTACAGAAACCAGGCCCCTCAGCGGTCAGGGGCGCCGCCTGCCACAAAGAGTCATTGGCTAAGCCACAGTGGCAGCGGGGATTCCGCAGAGCTGTGCGTGCCACCTTTTAAATTCTGGAAGAAAAGGATGGAGCCCTTTTTTGCCTTGTATGGCTCCTCTTCCTGAGACATTTACCTGCCTACTTCACCTGCAAGCACAGAAACTTGGGTTTTCTCTATTTTATTTGTTCTTGTTGTTTAAAAATTCCCGATATTTGTGTTTAATTCACCTCCTTTAAAGAAATAACCACCTCATAGTATTTTCCAAAAAGTGACTGGCCCTCCATTTTTTTTTTTTTAATTTAAAAGGTATTTTAAAATCAAAGAGTCAGAAAGGGAAACTTAACAGCACTGGCATTTGAAATCCTAAACCCTTCATTCATGATTTGAGCTCTGCAGAGAAAGTCAGGGACGAGGACTCTCCCAAGGTCCCCCACCTTTGACTAGGCTTGGGAACACCAAAACAATTCTGGTGAAATAAATCTGCATTTTCAGCTCAGCTTGGGTTCTCAAAGGGGAACCTGGTTGTAGGTCCTACCTACACTTGGCACAGTAATGCTCTGAGACAAGGCCGTGTACACATCCCATCTGTTGCTCTACCTGCATCCCAGAAAAATTAAAGAAACCCTAAAGCTTATGTTTGTTTTAGGTGACAAGCACAGAAGCTGAGCAGGTGCTAGACATGATTCTAATGGCTTCGTTACTTCTAATTCCTTTCATCTCCACGAGGTAAGGGAAGTTCACGGACATGGGAGGTGAGGCAGGGTAAGGAGAAGACCCTTGCCCAAATTCTCCCAGCTACTAAATAGGGGAGCTAGACTTGGACCTCCCGCAGGACTCTGGATTCTGTGAGATAGCAACGTGTGAAGTGGGCAGTATTAAACATCCCCACAGGCAGGCAAGGGCCCTGAAGGCTGAGCTGTGTTTCCCAAGTTGCACACCAGCCCCCCACGTCAAACAGGAGCTCGTTCATGCTGTGTTTTTTTGCTCTTCTTTATCCTCTGAAAGGAACAAGTTAAATCACAACATGAGTGCAGGGAAGATTAGCCTTTAAGATGTGACTGGACTCTAGTAGGAATAAGAAAGAACAGTCAGACACAGGGGGCCTCCACTCACGGGCCAGCCAGGCACCAGGGGCAGTGGTGGGTGGGCAGAGAGGCTGATCATAGTAATTAGCGATGCCAGCCTGGGCCTTGCTAAGTACATGGTAAAGATCACTTAAATTCTCACAGAGAAACTCTAGATCCTGAGAAGAACCTGACTATACAGATATGCAAACAGGGTAACTGAACCCGAGTAATCCAGCCTGTGGGGAAGTGACGCAGGGCTTCACGGGGGCCCCAGAGTGCACACCTGGACCCCCATTGCCATGCTACAACCTGGGAAAGGGAAACCCTTAATCTCTTCCTGCCAATAGCACATTGCTGTGCCCCTTGCTCTGAATAGGGCTGTTCTGGGCTCTGGCATCAGCTTGGAGTCAGCCTTGGTCACCCAGCTGGTCTGAACACCTTTTACAGGTATGGGGGGGGCACTTCTTCCCAATACCTGGTGAGCATCACTGGTGCAGCATTCAGCCCTTCCCATGACCCCTTTATTAGCTTTGCTCTGTGGGAGAGGGAAGGGTGGGTGTGACCCCACTGCCCCCCTCCATTTACCCCTTCCTAGGATAGAGCTGTCTACATGAAGTGACATCCACATTCACCATCTCATCCAGGGTTTCCAGGTCTGTGGAGGGGGCGGTGAGGGCAGCCTAGGCCTAGATCTTGACCTTGTGATGAATCTGCTTGAGGCTGGGATCAGCCTGAACAAACTCATTTGGCCAAATTACCTGCAATCATGCACGCCATGCTGATCAGCGTCAGCAGTCAAGGTTATGATGTGCCTTTACACGTTCTGGTTCTGCTCTTCATCTCCTTAGGATGAAAGAGCAATCAAAACTCACACCCACCTCACAACTTTTTTGTCTCTAAACTTGTATCTGCTTTACTATCTATATGGTGTGCCGTCTATACCATGACAAGCCATCATTTTTAGATTTAAAAAAAAAAAGAGGCCAATCCTTCTGAGACTCAGTTGCAGTATCATACCATTTCTATAGCCCACCTCACTCACAGCCAGTGGTTGAGTAAACCACACCGTCCTAAAGACAGAATGAGTCGGAACGGTTACCTTTCCGCCAATTCTCCAAGTGCCAAGAACCTAGACAGATATACAGAAACAACCCAAAACCCTGCGCCACCAAGGTTAGCCTGAGCATTCTAATTCAGAGACTGGACATCTCTGATCTTCCTTTTCCTTCAGTTTGAAGCAAATCTCATCAGGGATGTGGCATCTTTTGAAAACGCTGAGGCTGAGACATGACACAGGACACCAGCTAAGAATTAAAATAACTATCATGGAAGGGCAGAGTGGTGGGATGGGTGTATTGTTGGAATTAAAAGGGTATATCTAGAATCCATCACAAAGCTTAGTAAGAATATTTCTTCTATAGAGAATGGGGAGCCATGGCCATTTCCTGTCTGCCAGTAGAGATGCCACATTGGGGTGACTTTGACATGATGGGACTCCGTCACACAAAACAAATATTCTGGCATGGCCTGAAACTTACTTTTGTGACTATCTAAATTGACCACCCACCATCTCGGAATGTTTCGGACATGGCACTTATGTAACTTTTGAAATTAGTGTTTTGTTTTATTTTCTTTCCAGAGCCAGGGGAATGAAGAGCTAGGTAAGCCAAGCTCCCGTTGTGTGTACAATTGATGTCAGCTGAGCAGCACTACATTTATCTTCTGCAGGCTACACTATTTCTTAAATGAGGTTTTGGAAAGCAAATCAACTTCAGAAACTGTAAATTGATTTTTTTTAAAGAAACTTATCAAAGAGGGAAAATAACCTCTGGGGTTGAAGAGCAGATTTACCATAAAGATGGTCATAGTGGACTGGGATTAGGCACAGAGCCACTCAGCCTTATTTTTCTAACTTCATGTCAAAAAGAAGACCCAGTACGGAGCAAACATTAAGCAGATGTTAACACTTGGAGCAGCGAAGAGAGCAAGGAGAAAAGGTT
This sequence comes from Galagoides demidoff, assembly GCA_963574575.1. Lineage (NCBI taxonomy): Eukaryota > Metazoa > Chordata > Mammalia > Primates > Galagidae > Galagoides > Galagoides demidoff. The sequence goes on along the minus strand of CAUYQV010074017.1, from coordinate 46,578 downwards.
AACAAGAAATACGGGGCAGGTAAAGTGGCTCTTTACATACTCAGTTCAATCAGCAAAACTCTGATGCCCAAGAGAGGAAAAGTAAACTAAAAATACTTAGGAAGCAGAGCAGACATGACAGGATGGCACCTGGGAATGGAGTCTTCCCTGGGATCATCCCAGACAAACTGAGACTGTTGGTCATCTGCCCCATTTATCCGCACATCTGGCACATTTACTTTGGATACATATAGCTGGCTTCTGCCCAAAGCATTAGATCACCACATGGAATATTTCAAAGATGACCCAAACCCATAGCGTGGACTTGGCATTAGCTCTGCCTCTGTTGAGGACAGTGGAGCTCAGAGCCCCCACTTGTTCTTTAATTCCTGGGGCTTGGGTGAGCTCCTGTCACACCCTACTCAAGATACAGGCTAAGGACTAAAGCAGGTATTCTCAAACTACGACCCGTGGGCCACATGTGGCCCACCTAGGACATTTATTGGGCCCTCTGGGTGTTTTTGCCACCGCTGCCTGTCCTGCTTAGCAGTTGACTCGTCCCAGGGCCCACAGTCCGGCCTTCCAATGGTCTGAGGGACAGTGAATTGGGCCCCTGTTTAGACAGTTTGAGGACCCCTGGACGAAAGTAACCGTCACCAGGTGAAGCATGAAGGAGTGGTCAGAAATCTTCATAGGCTCAGCCAGTCCAAAATAGACCCTTCTGAAGTTAGAAATATCCTCTCCCAAAGGGAAAAAAAAATACCTTTTTCAAAAATATTTTATTAGTTTAAGTGTCATTTATAAAATGTGTGCCCACATTAGCCCTCTTCTAGAAGGATGGTCTAAAACACAGCTATAGGGACAGAACGATGTGCCTTTCACATGAGATCAGGGTTGTGTTATCTCAGAGTTGTGTTGTCTCATAGACCAGACTCCCCGACAACACTTCTCTCATTATGTGTAAATGCATAACTTGTGTGTAGCACAACACATACATCTAATATAAACCAGCAATTCAGAAAGAGCCCAGAACACACTGGCCAGTCAGGGAGGGGCAATTCACGTGAGAATAATTTGATATTACTATTCCCTAAAGAGAAAAACACAACATCCTTGATTAGCTTTATTTTCCTAACACAAGTCTTACAAATCACATCTCTTTGTCTCACATTTGCCTAACATTTAGTTCATAGTGAAAAGTCTTTTTTTTTTTGGCTGCTAGCCCAGTAAAATAAGAAAGATTTCCTTTAAAGCAACTTTAAAACCTCAAAGGTCAAAGAACAAAAGACTTATTCAGAATGAGTCAAAGAGCAGGGAAAGACATTATTTCAAGTTACGTACACATTGGTGGTAAAGATGCCGTAGATGAGATCCAGCTCGGGCAGGAAGAAAGTGCTCTGCAGCTCATTGTAGTAGAAGGGGACCTCCCCGGGGCGGGAGCAGTTCAGGCGCGCCTTCATGAACGTGGTCCAGGTGTCCTCCAGCAGAAACCGCCCGCCGATGTCGTTCTTGCAGACCCGGGCAGCTCTGGAGAACACGGTTTTCCCGCAGTCATGCTCCACGGCATTTTCTCGGAAAAAGAAGTAGGTAAAATTTCCGATGTCATAAGAGGAAACGAAGTTTGGCTCTGAAAACAATAGGGGAGAAGAGAAATCTCAACATCCGTCCATCAATCCTTTCCTCTGGCCTGCTCAGTGTTCCTTCCAAAGTGACTTGATTTTGTTTAGACAACACCTGGTTCTGATAAGACAAATGGGAGGCCCTGGGAGCAGCTTAATGATCTGCACTACCAGGAAACTCAGTGTCACAGGCAGCTTCTAAATGACAAGCAGTTACCGGCGTGAGTCTACCCTCATGTGTCCTGAACTAAATCAGGACTCAAGTGAATAGAACGTTTTGATACCATCAAAACCAGGCAGGAAAGATTTGCAGTACATTTTAAAGCAATGCGTATTACATTATTTGCCAAGTCTTATGTAACCTTCAGAAAGAGAGAAATAAAATAAGATTAAAGAGATGAAATGTGATTCAAATTAGAGGAATCTACTATCCTGCTTGTGCTCAAGACAATAAACATTATTTGACTTTATTTATATTCATTGATTTGATTTTAACATATCTATATGCTTTTACTAAGTACTTTAAATTTTTTTTGCATTAGTGGAAATTAGAACAACAAACTAAAACTATAATATTAGTGACTGGAATTAGCTTTGGCAATCCCATTACTATGGTGACCTGGTAACAATGAGAATCAACTCTTATTTTCTTATTTCTGGGTTGTTGGGAGATACATTTAGAAGAGGGAAGAGCATCAAGGTGGAAACACGGCCTTGTAGCTTTCTGGTTTCATAATTAGCTTAAAATGGAATTCAGAAGCAACAAAATCACAGCAAAACCCTTTAGTAACCACCAAATTCATTAGGAATTTAGGAAGCATTGCTTGTAAACAGAATTTACAGATAGCATTTAAAATGTTCACTTCCTAACTTCCTGTTTGAGACTATCAATAGCAGAAATGAAACCCTCACAGACACAGATGGACCCAGATAGTTGCCTTTAAAACCTCTAATAACCAGGTTTCATTCTTAGTCTTTTTCTCTATCTCTAAGAGCTTTCCATTCAGTCAGCAAGCACAGAACCGGTGTAGTTCCGGGGTTCACAGTCGGTGGGAGGACATGACCACAGGTACATCCAGGATTTGTGTTTCTGGTAAGCTTTAGAAACCAGAATGGTGAGCTCCCGGCGGGAGAGTCATCCCATTCCATTGTCAGTGGTAAGGACAAGGACAGACTGAGAGGGAGTTTAGAATCAACAAGAAGGGAAGATAAACAACCAGATAAAACAAACCTACAGCTATCAGAGCCATCAGGAGGGATGCAGGGAGAAGAAAAGTGAGACGAAAAAGCCGACAATTCAAGAACTTATTAAACAAGAATATTGCTGGGAAGCATTTGGTCCAGCTCCAGAGATAGTGTTTGGGCTATTTGTACCCATCATAGCCCAAGGTGCCAATAAATGTTGGGTCATCCATTCCCACTACCCAGGCCAGACACCTGGGTTTCTCAGATAAGAGGAATGCTGAGTAATGGCAAACAGACTGGCCCACGCCTGCCCCTTTCCACAGAAAGCCTCCACTACCCTCCAAGGCCCCCTGGACTGATGGTACCATCAGGTGACAACACGCATTTTAGGTAGAATGTTCAAAGGCACTTTTCCCTTTCATTTGAGAAAACAAGAGAGGGATTTGTGCCCAGTGTTTAGTAGATGTTGTTCTCTAATCCACAGCCTAGTACATGTCAGTCAGGGAGTGAGATTACTTGGCAAACATTTTCTACAGCCCTGTAGTGACCCTTCAGCCCAATTGCAGGTCCCTCACTGGGTGACCTGCTGTTAACTTTGGAAGCTCTGTTTCTTGGAAAGCAGAGCCTCTTGAAAATCAGCCAGCATCCTGTTCCTGTTCAAAAGATAGTTAAAAAAAAAAAAAAAGAGAGAGAGAAGAAGAAGAATTGTTAAATAGACAAACACCTCTTACATTTATAGATAAAGATTTAGAGGTAGGGGACAATTGAATCTTGCCAGGCAGGATAATAAGATGCCTGTTATTTTCCTTCTATTATTTAAGTTCTGCCTCTTAAAAATGCAATTCACTGCAAAGCAGTACCTGTCATTGGAATGCGTCAGAAATCAGACATTGCCTTCTGGTCTACAAGGGATCTGAGTGCAGGGGAGAGATCTGGAGGCTGCTAACTAACTCAGAATAAAAGCAGCCATGATCAAATGCCAGACGTATATTTATATGCCTGACTAAATTGCTTTTTTTCATGTTTATAAAACATACTGAGTTATGGATTACAGAGTCTTGTAGAAAATATGTTATGCCCATAAGTAGAATTATGCTTCATGGTGGAAGAATTTTTATTATACATCTTTGCTTACATAACAGTGACCATACAGATGGGAGTACTGAGAATAGATTCACAATACAAGGAATTGCAAGTGATAAGACGAAGAAAAGGATCCAAAAAGTTCAGAAGATTGTGATCATATAAAACCAAATGCTCAATGCCGAGGATGCAAATGCAACTTTCCAAACTTTCCATTCAATATTCTCTCCACCTCAGTGCTCAGAGCACACCATGTTCAAATGGGTCAATCTCATTGACCAGATCACTGAAAGGCTCTTGAGATAGAAATACAGCAGCACCTCTGTAAATTGACCAGCCAAGGGACTGTAACAAACCAGTCAGCACTGAGGTGGTCAACATAAGGAACCAGGCCTGCTGTACGGATGCATACATGTGGTGCATGACCAGTGTATGAAAATCAGGTCAACTTAAGGAGATGGCCAATGTGAGGAGGTCAACTATGGAGGTTCAACTGTATTTGTCTGAATCAACAAGCAGGGCTATTAAAAGCACACAAGAATTCCAATTTGCCAGCTGCATAAATATCTTACTAGAATCAAAATCTATCACAAATCATCTTACAATAAAAATCCCCTTATAATACACTTGCCATTTCCAGTCTAGCTGGAACATAGCTGGTCAGGAAGCTTGTGACTCTGGCATATGACAACTGGGGCCAAGGAAGACATTCTTTGTAAGGCTGTAAGGATTCGATTCACCGTTATATAGTGGGGCCCCCATAAATGATGGCTTTTTTATTATCTTATGATTTTCTCTGGATGTCCCTGGGAATAATTTCTACTTAACAGAACTTCACATTATGACAATGAACAAGCAAAGATGTGTATATCAAACTCAAAGGTGATAGGACTTTGAGGAGCAGAAATACAGCTGAGCTGAGTTTCGAAAGTAGTGAGCTATTGCTCCCAAAGAAAGTGAGTCAATGGAAACAATCTTTAGCCATGACACATGGCCCAAGGTGTTCTGTTCCCTAAATCATGGGTGTCAGTCACTGTAAAACCACTTCCACATGCATTCCTGGATTTTATGCCCACTCATTACAGTGTGTGCTGTCATGGCTACATGAAAATGTACTGTAGAGGCTTTCAAAGAAAATCTGATTTCATCTAGGTATTCATTAAATGTAGATAATTCACCTAAAATTAAATTAAATTAAATGTAGGTTAAAAGCTATTGGTGGGCCTTTTTCTGAGATGTCTGCTAAAAGATAGGAAGATAGACAAGAGACAGATGGCAGATGAGATATACACGTCTCTCTCTGTGTTGTATACGTTTGTGTCTGTGTGTACCACATACGTGTAGTATTGAGGTATATGCATGTATGGCTCAATACTTCCACCTGCTGGCTGTGTGAACTTAGTCAAGCTAGGTCCCAGCAAATTTTCTGTCTTTCCCTTTTAGAATGGAAAGAACAGTGCTCAACCTACAGCATCATTGTGAGAATCAAAGGCAATGCTTAGGCCCAGTGCCTCACACTTGACTGGTAATTATCCAAGTATAGATCACTGTTTTGGCTTTTTTTTTTTTTAAATAATTCTCCCACTATACAAATCAATAGAAACACACATGTTGGTAAACACATCAACATTTAATTAACAAGCTAATTAATTAATACACTGTGTATATCCAATCAGGGTCTGCCCTCCTGGACCAAACATGGTGGCAGGAACTGGGTCACAGATGGAGCTTGGGAGGGCAGAGTACCCCCTCTGGCAGCAGCTACCTGGTGGGTCTGCAGGCAGGTGGGGAGGAGCTACCAAGCCATGGGCGGGGGAAGGAACAGCCTGAGAGGAAACCCTGAGGGGACAGGAATGGAATGAAGCCACGCTTCATTTGTTGGGGTCCACAGCGCAGGAGGGGGAAGGCCAGGCCTGTCCAGGTGCCAATGGAGAGACACCAAAGGGCTGTGAAGATAAGCTCGTGATTCAGATTCTGGATGTGTGGTGGTGGGGGCTGGGGCCCAGCACACCTTGGGTGAGATTTGTGCAGCAATCTGAGACTCTCAGCCTCGCCTCCCCTGGGGGGCTGCTGGGTGAGCCCCTGACAGGAGGAGAGCTACTTTAGGACCCTTGCAGTGGGGCTGAAAACAGGGTTTGAGCTCATTTAATCTCTTCTGTTTCTTCCAGGAGAATGCAGCCTGTTGAAAATGCATTGTTTACATGGATTTTTTGATTCCAGAAGGAATAATTTGTGCCCTGGGGGCCTGTGCTGGCTTCTCCCTGAGTGAGAATGGCCACCTTATTAGCACATGCCCTCCACGCCCACAGTCACACCTAGAACTCCCTGTCTCCTTATGTCTACTGGAGCTTTTATTAAGGGGATATTTGTGCAAATGTTCTGGTGACAAAGACTTCGGGGTCTAGTCTACACTTGTATTCCTTTCTAAGCACAAAGCCTCCTTCCTATCACACCTTCCTAAGCTCAATGAGTTATAAATAACATCATGAATATTCCTGAACATGTTTAAAGCAGGTAATCTCTACCTGCCATGTTGGCTTTTCCCTGATATTTGAAATGTATGGACTCACTTCATCTAATCTGCAAAATCATAAATCAACACCTATGAGTTTTTTCATGAAACTGTTAACTTGAACTCAAAGATCTAAAAAAGAATTTTAATGCCTATAAAATATTTTAAAAGACTGAGAGAAAATCATGTAAGATTTCCCTGTAAGAATATCCTGAGCTGTCACGTCATTCAGTTGGTATCCAATTTCCTCCCACTGTAGCTGCAAGAGAATAAGGACACCAGGGTGAGGCCTCCAGGTTTGTCTCCGGAGTTGATCTGGACCAGGGATAAAGAGGCCAGAAACACAGACAGCCAATGCCACGTGTGCGGCCCTAAGAGAACAAGCATCAGAGGCCCCTGATGGGGGGAAGCAAGAAGCTTAATAATATAATACAGAGACAAGGTCCCTGAAATACACAGAGCTGGGAGTCTTATAAACATGACAATGGTATGGGCTCTGCTCCACCAAGAGGGAGAGAAATGATATGGATAATTAAGGCAGACGTCAGCAGGGACCCAAACTATCTCTGGGAAGCCGGCATGTTCTCTAGACAGGGATACTGAAACGTTGCCCAGTGGGTCCTATCAGTAGTGGTGAACGGCTACACAGCGTGCTCTGTCCTCTGTGGTGAAGCACACTTTCCTTGCCTGTATTATTTTTACACACATCTCCACGTAACCCAGAAAGTGCAGTTCATGTCTCTGTCTTCATAATACCTTGGTGGCCAAAGGGAGAGTCCGTTCATCCACCCATTCTCTAGCTACACAAGTGAGTTCTGGTCCAAAGGTGATAAACGACCGACTGGCAAATAGAGAGACTTCACCAGAAGCCTGGAAGGGGTGTTGACGCTCCCCAATTTCAGGCTCTTGGTGCTCAGTGACCAGGACAGAGCATGATGCTATTTTCAAAGAGCACCATAAGAAGTCATTGTTTGTGTCACTCACCACACATTTGCACGCATCAAGCACTGTGTTAAATTACCCCAGGGGCTCTTCCGCTTTGGGTTCCACAATCCCAGGTTATTATGTCCTTTATGCAAAACTTTAACAATCAAGAAAAGATTCTTTTCCCACACCCCCATAACCCTCTTCCATGGCAGCTCATGTATAACAGTGTGGATGACAGGAGAGAGACGGGCTGGTTATGATCAGTGTTTCCTAAAGTGTTGACAAAGGAGAGGCTGGGAGCAATGGAGGAGGAAGGGGGGGAGCTCTAGGGTGGGGTGTGTTTCAAATCCCTGTTCAGGTGCACATCAGGTGCCACCCTGTTCAGGGGATGAATCCACCTGGGCCCCAGAGGGCTCTTCTGTGGAATGAGGACAATGCAGGGTCCCGGGAGGGGATTACAGAGGACTCGTGTTTGGAGTCTCCCTTCTCCCATCTATAAACAGCCATTCCGACTCTTCTTTGCACCTGGTGTAATAACTGGAGGTAACAGAGACAAAATAGGTGCACGGACAGGTAGATGGTACACAAGGGGGCCATTTATTTAAAATAATTCTGATTTATAAAGATAGTAAGATAAGGTTTGCAACACAATTTCCAAAATATGTCTGTCTCACATGGCACGGACAAACTGCCCAGTATCTTCTAAGGGGTTTGTTCTGGCCTGAAAATTAGAAAAGGGTATCTCATTGTGCCATGCCACACATCAAGGGACTTTACTGGACGTACTCCATGTCCCATCCTCGCAAATCTAAACTGTAAAGAGTCACATATCAGGCCCCAGCCCTGCACGTACAATACCCTTTTAAGCATCTCCCAAGTATTCATTTGGTAAAATATGAAACTAGGCTGCTGACAGTGTAAGCCTAGTTTTGTTCTGCTTCTCCAGAGTTGCTCCTTTTCCTTGATAAACACTGTACTTTGGTCCTGCCACCCAAATATGTTTCATTCTCATTGCCCCTGTGCTCTGACCTCCACTTCCCTTTATGAATCCCAGCTGCAGCCAATGTCACCTGCCTAGGTAGCACCTTGCGTAGACAAGTCACACCTGGGTACTTCTCTGCACAGACCCTGCCAAAGGCTCTCACCATCCCAGAATAGAGCCCAACAAAATTACCCCACCTGGCTGCACTGGGGTTGTTGGGAGTTAGCACCTGCTCCTCGGAGAAGCACTGAGCTCCATAAAGCACCAAGAATTTTTCCTTGAGTTAAGCACACAGGAGATCTCTTCCTCCAAGTAAATTATCTTTAATCATTACAAGGTTAATAATTGCATTTTAAAGATCTCAAGAGTCTACTTAATACTTGGGTAGCACCATCAATGTATTTTAAACCAGTAGAATTTAAGATTGTTACCAAAAGAGTTTTTTAAACTAGAATTATAGCAGCTCATAAAACATGATAAAACAATAACACCTGTGGATTTCAAATGTGTTTGCCACCATGTGAGGTCCTGGCTGGAATCTCAGAGAATGGATGATTCCTTCGGGTTCCCTGGGAGAAACCAGTGGGATGGGCAAGTGTTCCCTCCAGAGAAGGACAGCACTCAGGGCCTGAGATTAATAAGATGATGACCTGCAGATGTCCATGCTGAGTTATTCAGCCTCAGTTAGGAGTTGGTTTTTCCCAGTTGCTACTGGAATTTTACTCTAGGCACAAGCCTTACAACTCACAAACTCAATTTGCACAATATTAATTTGAAAATATAATTTTTTCCCTTTCATGATTTTATTGTTTTCCCAATTTGACCACCAGCTTCTCGAAGGCAAGTTTTATTACTTCTCTATTTTAAGCATCGGCCATTAAACATTTATTATGCTGCCTTACAGTAATCGTTTAATATGGTTATTAACGATTAATATTTTAATGCATTAAGGCTGTTAAGGTATTTCTCTAAACACATAAATTTGTTTTAAGAGTTATTTTGGCACAAGGGAAAATCTGATTTTAAACATATTCATTATAAAACAGGTGACTTCACTCTGCGGATCCCTCCGGGGCCTCATCTGATCGATTGCCTGGCCTTTGACAACTGACTGAATAAGCAATGGCGGGAAGTGGGAGCCAAGGAGGCGAGGGTTCGAAAGGAAGATCTGGCCAGTTTTTATAACTGATTCAGTTTCAAACTTAATCTGTTCTGCGTTGCTGTTTGTTAATGCTGGGTACAAGAAACAGCACATTTTCTCTTGTCTAATAAACTCATTTGTGAAGTATGCTTACCTCTTACTCCGGAGACACTGATTGTGCCTCAGCTGTGACTCAGGCACCAGATGAGCTGTGGGGTCCCCCCTCCAGGAACTCATAAACAAGCAGGGGAAGAAACGCTGTATCTACCCGCCCACTGGCCCATCGTCTTGGTCTGTTCCAGCTCATATAACAAAAATACTATAAACTGGGCCGCTTATTAACACAAATACTTATTCCTCACATTTCTGAGTCTTTATAAAAATGTGATAAACCGACCACTCTGGCCTGGCCCTGCTATTCTGAAGCTGTGGACCACAGGACACCTGTCCCACAAGCCACACACGCACCACTTCTCTTGTCCACATCTGCTCCCTGGATGGCTCCTTGCACACAGTGGGAAGCTCTGTAAGCTTGAAGAAGAGGGGCCTGTCACAGTGGCTCACACCTGTAATCCTAGCACTTTAGGAGGCTAAGGTAGGTGGATCGCCTAAGCTCAGGAATTCGAGACCATCCTGAGCAAGAGTGAGACTCTATCTCTCAAAAAAAAACTAGCTGGGTATTGTAGCAGGTACCTGTAGTCCCAGCTACTTGGGAGGCTGAGGCAAGGGGATTGCTTACACCCAAGAGCTTGAGGTTGCTGTGCAGTATGAGGCCACAGCACTCTACTGAGGACAACAAAGTGAGACTCCATTTCGAAAAAAAAAAAAGAAAGAAAGAAGAAGAACTTGATGAGATTTGGATTTAGAAAACTCAATCTGTTCATATGTAAGGTAGTCATCCACCCACTCATATGAACTGTGATTCCTACCAAGAAGGAAGCTGCAGGGGGGTGGGGCAGAGACCCAGGAGGCTCAGAAAGCTGCCTGGGGCGGGGGGCCGAGGCCCCAGGAGGCTCAGAACGCTGCAGGGGGGGTGGGGCAGAGGCCCAGGAGGCTCCTTGCACAGGATGATCTGAGAGGGCTTCTCCAAAGAGGAGACCCTGGAACTGGGTCTCTGAAGGTCTGGGGGGAAAGCATCCCAGTGAGGACAGCCTGGGCAGCAGACCAGGGACAGAGAGGACATGGGTCTTGTGGGAAGAGTGGGTGTGGAAGAGGAGAGAGATGTGGCCCCACAGGCTATGGAGCAAGTCACACAGGATTCTGCGCCACAGAAAGGATGGAACATCTTCTACAGCAAAGGGAAGGTGCTGGAAGGCACGTAAGCCTGGGACTAGCAATCTGGCTTAGAGCTGTAAAAGACTATCCTGACTGCTCTGTGGATTGTGAGTCAGAAGCAGCATTTCAGGTGAGGCTGAGGAAACTCCGAAGGAACACAGAGGCAGAGAATGGGCAGGAGGACCCAGGACAGGGTCACTGTCAATGGGGGCTGGACAGGACCTGTGGGGTGAGTCAGGATATTGGGGAAAGGATGGTTTTGAGTGTGCAGGGATCTGGCTCAGACAAGTGGCTGAATCATGGGGGCTGCTCTGGGCTGAGTTGTGTCCCCCAAAATTCATGTGTGAGACTCCAACTCCAGGATCCCCAAATATAACTGTGTGTGGAGACTGGGTCTTTACAGAGGTACTTAGGTTAAAACAAGGTCTTTAGAGTGGGCCTCAATCCAGTGTGACCAGACAGAACTTAGGAAGAGACAGACACGCACAGGGAGGACCATGTGAGGACACAGTGAGAAGCCAAGGGCAGGGCCTCCAGAGGAAACTGCCGAGATCTTGATCTTAGATTTCCAGCCTCCAGAATTTTATAGCAGGTGTAGCAGATGACAGAGAGCCCATGGCCAGGAATGGGAGACAAAGCATTGGGCAGGAATGGAACATGCTGAGCCAGAAGTGCCCCAGGGAGCGTCCAGTGGGAAATGAGCTTGTAGAAGTGGACTAGGTCATAGCTTGGTCCTCAGTGGGCAGGAGTGTGGTGTGGGGTGGAGGAGCTACAACTCTGGAAGAGATGGGAATTCCAGAAGAGGGTGCAGAGTGAGGAGGAACGTGGGGTTGAGGACGGATTCCCTGGGGGATTAACAAGGCTTAAGGACCAGCTTTAGGTAGGGAATTGAGGACTTAGGAGATAGTGAGCCAGCTGAGTCTGGGGCCCTGTGAGCTTTCTAAGAAGCTTTGAGGCAATGATGCTAATCCTTCTAAGAAGAGAGGTCAGGTGGTGGCTGGATGTCAGTCCTCATGGGCCATAACTGGACTTGTAGTGTTTGGGAAAGTGGCTATAATGTGGCGTGTTGGGACACAGAGGGCAGGGAAGGTAAGAAGGGACTGAAGGCCATGAGTTAAGACGGCTGTCACTCAGTAAGGCCAGCCAAGAACAGAAGCCAAAACTGCTGGAGGTGAGCTAATCCCCACCCCTGTCTCTGCAGGGGGGACTTTCCCTTGCACTTCCCCTGAAGCAAAAGACCAACCCCCTCCCGCCATGTTGCAGCCTCAATGGATTACACACAGAGCGTATGCACTGCCTCTGTGCGTGCATGTGTGTGTGTGTCCACACTGATACATGGATGCACACATACACAGCGGGCTAGATTTCAACTCACACATCAGAACACTGTTCCACAGCTAACCTCCATACCAGTGGTTCTCAACCTTCCGAATGCCCGTTAATACAGTTCCTCATGTTGTGGTGCCCCCCAACCATAAAATTATTTTTGTTGCTACTTCATAGCTGTAATTTTGCTACTGTTATGAATTGTAATATAAATATCTGATATGCAGGATGGTCTTAGGAGACCCCTGTGAAAGGGTCGTTCAACTCCCAAAGGGGTCGCGACCCACAGGTTGAGAACTGCTGTTCTATACCAATGCTTGGCACCAGATTCTGATTGCTTAGTGAGTAGGGGACCAAGTTGGGCCAAGAAGTCAAGGAAATTTCCTGATTTCTTTTGTTAAAAAAAAGAAAGAAAGAAATATGGCGGCAGGAATGTGACTTTTCTTCCGGCGGATATTGCCACATGTGGACGCAACACTGGAAATTGCAGCAGCCAATTTTGTATCCACGAGCAGAGCTGGCCTGGGGCAGAGACAGCCCCGACAGGAGGTGAGTCTTTCCTAACTGCTGGGGCACTGAATTAATAAACTCTGAAGATGCCTACACCTTACAGGTATGTGATTTGTACTTTTATTATTAATTGTCAGTTTATTTAGAGTGACCTCTAGCCAATCACAGCTTTACATAGTGTCTGAAAATTTCCATGATATGAGTAATTTCCATTTCTATATATATAGGGAAGTTCAGAAAGAACTCACATGAGTCTACACATATCTGTGACAGGACCTCAAGTTTGTGATAAGACTTCAGGTTTTCTAGACTTCAAACAATAACAGAAATAAAAAAGCTTCCCTCTGATGAATGGTCATTCAGAAATAGTTCTATTACCAGGTTCTACAGCGTGTGCAAAGCATTTCTCTTCCTAGTTTTAAAGAGCCATATGCTCTCCTTCCTAGCATAAGTCCTAAACAAGTCACATTTTGATTTCTTTAGAAACTAAAGAATTCATTTTTATTTGCAAAGTGTTACAGTTTTGCTTTGAGCACAAATAACCAGAAGCATCAGGCAGCCTTACCGTTGAGCCATTTGGAGTTGTACTGTGCCGTGCGGAGAGGGGGTAAGATGCCCAGACTCCGGTAAATGGCAGGGTCGCGGCCCGGGAAATCCATGGCCGTCGCAGCGTAGAGCTCCCCGCCAGCCGTGAGCAGGGCTGTGGAGTTGTGCTGAGGGCTGTAGGGACAGCGGGCCATGCCACTGATCTGATCATGGACCTCGGTCAGGTTGCTCAGCTGTGGGCAAAGACAAGAGAGAAAGCGTCATCCCCTGAGGATGGCCCTCAGCAGTGCTAATGGATTGCGTCTTCTCCACAGCAGTGAAGCACCTGCCCTCAGCTCTCCAGGGCTCCAGATAAGACATGACCAGTGTTCAACTCTGGATGATGGAAACATCCCCTGTGGTCATGCTTGGAGAGCCCATCAATCAGTCTGTCTGTCTCAGCCCCTTAGAGTTACTGAACCTCATACCACAGGGCACTCACAAAATATAAAAGTAAGATTATTCTGTGTGTGCCTTTGATTTATAATGCACACGTGTTGCCTATATTTTAACTATAATAATCCAACTTCAACATTTATAGAGCTAGAAACCACAATAAAGAATTATATATTTGATACAATGTTATCAGCATAAGTGCCTCAAAATATAAATATCACAGATAGTTCCAAACAATGTTGGGTTCACAGGTGAGGATGGTGGCTCTGTGGTGGCACACAGTTCACATTTCCAGAAAGACGCTGCTGTGTTGTGGCTTCCCTAGTGCTGGATTCCCAACAAACTGCAGAATGAGAAAAGCTCTTGGTGCTGGCAGGATCTTCACTTGATTCGCTTTTACCTGACAGGTGTTGGAGCAGAAGGGTCAGGTGGGCAGACACAGGCCAAGTGCACTGCTGACCGACTGACTATGCCACTGGGGGTAAGTTTCCTAAACACCTGTTAAAATAGACCCACAGCCGACAGAGGAAATGAGCATGCTACCGACTGCCATTAAGGTCTTCTTTTCTGTAACTGAGAAAAAACTAGTCCTTTAAGAAATTGTCAAAATTGCAGGCATGGTGGCTCCCGCCTGTAATCCTAGCACTCTGGGTAGCCAAGGCAGGTGGATTGCCCTGAGATCAGGAGTTGCAGACCAGCCAGAGCCAGAGCGAAATCTCATCTGAAAAAATAGCCGGATGTTGGGGCAGGTGCCTGTAGACCCAGCTACTTGGGAGGCTGAGGCAAGAGAATCACTTGAGCCCAAGAGTTTGAGGTTGCTATGAGCTGTGATGCCACAACACTCTACCAAGGGTAACAAAATAAGACTCTGTCAAAAGAGAGAGAGAGAGAGAAAGAAAGAAAGAAAGAAAGAAAGAAATTGGCAAAATAACTACAACTGGGAGTTTCCAACTCCCAGGGGACCACCCAGCCAACTTGATTAACCTTGGCCAGGCCTTCAGTCCTGCCAGCAAGACAGAACCACACCCTGCAAACATTCCTTCCCTATAAACAGCCAGAGAGCAAGTGAGGCTGCACACAGAAGGTTTGAACGTCCTGCCGCTCAGCTTTTGATGCAGAGCCGCATTCTCCCTGTGTTCATGTTAAAACTCCACCCTAGGGTGAACTAGAGTACACGTCACAGACATGTCACCCACTGTGCATATGCGTGACTTCCCTCGCAATTATTCAAAGATTTCTCCCAAGCCTGTTGCGTATACGCAGAAGAAAGTCCCCAAAGGACAGAAATGCTGCTCTCTCCCCCTTTGGACAGGAGCTTTGAGGTTCCCAAGGCTACGCTGCATCTGCAGATTGCTTCTCTGAAAAGAGTGTCCCTTTTCCTTCCTCCGTAGATTACATGGTCCCTTCTTAACACTTCTTGTGCCTCAGGCTCTTCTCTTACAGAAGGGCCCAGGAGTAACAGGTCCTGGGCAGGTGCTGACAGGGAGGTGGTGGGCGCAGGGAGCCCGGCCTCTCTGTAAGCCTCATGCCTCTCACCGCCGTCCTGCTCCCTTTACTTATGATAACTGAATGTTAATTTGCACTAACAGACAGTAAACACAGATGATATATTAAGGTTTGGGGAGAAGTTATGCAACTAGGGAATTAACATAATGATATTTCCTCATCATAGTCCATGAGGACGATTACGTTACTGTTTTGACTTAGGAAGATTCTGGATATGTTGGGATGACCCTAGTATGCTACTGCTGTCTATGGACGTGTGTGCTGAAAATTCCTCTGTCGATGACGCCAGCTTGCAAAAGAGAAAAAGGGTCCGTTACAGCTTGAATTTGCCTAGGGTTACTTTCATTTGTGTATTTGTTTTATTTAACTGAAATACTTATTATCTGATTTGTAGGTTAGATTTTCTTCCTTTGGATTGTGATTTTAGATCAGTTTAATACTCAACAGTATCTCTACCAGAAAACAGAACAAAAAAAATGTTTGTGATTGACCTTTAGAATCACTAGTGGGGAAAATGCTAGTCGAAATGGCTTAGAAATAGATTTAAAATTAATCATGTAAGCTATAATAATTTCTGGTTATTTCTATAATTGATAGCCATGATAAGAAATGAATTCGTAAATGAAATATTTATTCAATTTGACAAAAGATGCTTTTAAATTCAACAGCCACGTGTTGGTTGCAAATATAGAAAGCTAGGATTTTAATACAGTATCTGGCTTCTTGGGATATTAAGTTCTTACCGAGCGGTTGGTGCAGACAGGTGTGAAAGCGTTGGTCCCACAGGTGAATAGCCGATCACCACCCACCAAAAGCACCCGGATGTAGTTCTGGCATTCCTCCTGAAACAAAGGGAATCACAAGAAACATTTCAACAAGGCCTCAGTTCAGGAGAGATAATGAGATGAATCTATTTCATCTGGCCAGGAAAAGTAACAAAGCAAGAAACCCTTTCAGATATTGATATTGACCAAAAATAAGGGGGCTTTTAAACACAGTAGAACCTCTGTAAGTTGACCACCAAGGGACAGTAACACACTGGTCAACACAAGGAACTGGGCCTGCTGTACTGATATGTACACGTGGTGCACGTCTAGTCTGCGAAAATTCGGTCAACTTAAGGAGGTGGTCAGTGTAGGCAAGTGGTCAGCTATATAGATTCTACTGTAATTTGACTTTTATTAAATAAACTGGCATCCTGTATCTGTACCTTGTTAAATAGAGAATATTTACAAAGATAAATATATGTTCAATTATATTCTCAGAACGTGTGTCTTCTTTTGACAAAGATGGCTTCATTTTGAATTGCATCTGATAATAGTACAAATTCTAAATTGCCTTAAATATGTGTGAGTAAAATAAATCAAAAGAACCTATCAGATGCTGCCCATGACACAGTACCTTGGAAATCCTCCCTGAGACTTTAAAAACAATGTCACAAACTCTTCTCCAATCAGAGGTCATCTGTGAAACAGTCTACACAAATTGGGACAAGTTGCCCTTTATGGACTTGCAAGCATCTAATCTATAAATACTTTAATTCATTCATTTCACAGGTAAAAATATAACGAATAGGGAAAGAATGTCTGGAACATTTGGCACCAAACCTCATGCTGACAGATTACTTAGATTTGAGTATTTCTTGTGGTTGGAAAGCATTCATAGAAATTCTGGGGTGTTTTTGCTAGAATGTGCTAGACGTCACAAACCAAGCCCCTGGCCAAAAAATTAAAATTCAAGTTGATAACAGTTCATGTGAAGCAGTCCCCATACTGTGTGAGGCCCCACAGAAGGAAGAGGCATGACTGAGCTACAAGGGACTAGGGGAGGGACTAGGGGAGGGCCGAGGGGGAGGAAGGCTTCCTGGAGGAGTTGATGCCTAAGCTTAAGTTTTAAAGAAAGTCTAAGATGCAGTGAGTCTTCCTGGGGAGATGATAGGACACCTGTAGGACGTTACTGAGAAAGGAGGGAAAAGACATCCAGGCAAGAGAAAGAAACTGTCCAAAGCACCATGGCGGGAGAAAGCACGGTGCTATAACTGTGTAGGGAAGGGCACCACGCACGCCGAGGGGGCAACACCGGCCAGGTGTGCCAGGCCAATGATTTTATTCTGAACATGAAGTGACCCAGTCGATGTTCTTACCCATGAGGTGGCAACTTGATTGCATGTCTGCTATGGAAGGACAATTCAGAAGCCACTGGGGAGGATAAGCTGGAGATAGGAAGACTAGAGTGAGGGAGAAGGGACGGAGCCACTTCCACAATTCAGGCTCCTGTCATTTTGTGCCTGGACCAAGTGGTCAGTGTGCAAGGGGAAAACCAAAATCTAGCAAATGCAGGCCACGGTGACTGACCAGCCAGCCAGATACAGAAAACGGGGCATGATTTGCTTAGAGTTCAAGATCAGGATAGTCTGGGTTGAACGGCACAGGAGTCCCCTCTCCAACCCAACGGACCCCCCTCCACCTGACGATGTGGCCTTGCCACAGCCTGGTCTGCCGCAGAGCCTGGCCAGGCCAACGAAAAGTACTGAGAGATTTGACTTTGCTTCCCAAAGGGAGATAATTCTCCTAACACGACCACTAACAGTAATAGCAACACACTACTGGCTGCTATGATGAGGGAAAAAAAGGAAGATCTAAGTTAACCAAAAGAATTAAGGAACGGGTACAAGTCAGGGACGGTAAACTGGGTAACTGAGAAAGGTCCCAGATGGAGAGGCCGTGTGACTTTGTTCTTCTTTGCTTTGATAACTGGCAGGAGAGCTGGGAAGAGAAAAATAAGACAAAAGACTTCAAAGAATCCCCCAGATGGCCATTTCCAGGCCGACACCCCAAAGGAGGGTCCCAGAGACACTGTCCTCCCAGAGACCAGAAGTGCACAGGGTCCATAAGGAGAGGCCAGAGGAGGAAGGAGCAGGATGCCTTCTTGTCACCTGCCCGTGGGCGCTCACAGAGACACCTTCAGAGCGCAGTGTGGAGTGGGCATGCCGGCCTGGCCTTCGTGGGTAAGCCAGAGAGGACAACGGCACACCGTGGAAACTGGGATGGAAGAGGCCACGGTGGAGGGGTGGAGGGGGTGTTGTTTGTTTTTTGTTGCTGCTTTTAGAACTCTTTCAAGAGCAAGGCAACATGTAACAGACTTTTTGTTTATTTACTTTTTTTAAGCAAGAGCTGCCACAAGGAAGTGTCAGTTATTCCCAGAGAATCATCTGGATTGAAAAGACGGGATGTCGCAGCAGAATTCCAGGACCCTAGTGAAGGAGAGCACGTGCCTCTGGTCACTAGGGAGAGGGTGACAGCCAAGATAACAACTGCGTGTTTATCTTCATCCCCCAGAAGAGGAACAAAGGGCCAATAAGACTGCAGGTTGCAGGTTGTCAACATTCCTGAAGGCCAACACAAGCCGGTGGAAAAGCGGAAAGTCGGGTGTCTAGTGTGACAATCAGGACGCAAGAGTGTGCCAGAGAGGGGCAGGACAGACACCGGCAGTGTAAAAAAATCAAAAAAAGTCAGTGAGGAAGGGCACCGAATGATTTCAATACAGTAGAAAATCAGAACATGTTCTGGACATGAGGAATCAGAACGATCAGACGAGGAGGAAGGATCAGAACCTGAGAGGGGCTGGATGCATTTCTGTGCCTCCAGGGAAGCATAGGACAGTGAGGAAGGCAGCGCTGGCTGAGCCCAATCAGAGCAGCGTCTGATGGAACCAGGCAGCGGGAGAGGCCTGAGTTACCAGCAGTGAGGAGAGGCCGGGTGTACCCCTGCACTGGGTCCTACCAAAGGACTTGGGGAGGCCGGTGGGATTTGTGTGTCCTCCTAACTGTCAGGAGTGGAACTCACTCTGCCCAGCTGTCTGGCCCACGGATCTCACGTCCTTCCTAGTCTCACCCCCTTGAAAGGTTCAGTGTGTTTAATTTGCAAGCTGCTTGGACTGATTCTATATTAATGATTTACTAATGAGCCTTTAAAATAATAACTTTTTTCTTTTCTTTTTTTTTTTTTTCATTTTTGTTTTTGAGACAGAGCCTTACTATGTCACTCTTGGTAGACTGCTGTGGCATCACAGCTTACAGCAACCTCAAACTCCTAGGCTTAAGCGATTCTCTTGCCTCAGCCTCCTAAGTAGCTGGGACTACAGGTACCCTCCACAACACCTGGCAATAATAACTTTTTTCATTTAATATGTTTAATTTGCAAGATTCTTTGACTGATTCTATAATAATGATTTGCTAATGAGCCTTTAAAATAATAACTTTTTTCTTTTTTTTTTTTGTTTTTGAGACAGAGCCTTACCATGTCACCCTTGGTAGAGTGCTGTGGCATCACAGTGTACGGCAACCTCAAACTCCTAGGCTTAAGCGATTCTCTTGCCTCAGTCTGCCAAGTAGCTGGGACTACAGGTGCCCCCCACAACACCTGGCTATAATAACTTTTTTCTTAAAAGAGAGATGGAGGCAAATTCATACAAAACAGAAAGTGAAAACAGATAAGGAAGAAGGGAGGTACTTCGTTTTTTAAGCTGGAGATACATTTAGAAGTCAGAAAGTCAAAATGAAGAAGGAAAGAAAAAAATGGCCTAGATTCCCAGAGTGTGTAATAATTCGTTTCCTCCTGATGGTGAACCTAAGACCCAAAATCTCCTACGGAAGCTCTGCTGGCAAATCGCTCTGTCAATCTTTGCTACCAACCTGGCCTGGTCACAGGTTATCTGAGCTTGCCTGAAGGGCTGCTGGGAACCACCGATTGTAAAATACAGGCTTAATGTAAAAGTCCCTGGAGGGGGTTCTTTTTAAGGGTTTCTCTTATAAATCAGCATACTTAAATGTCTATGATTTCCCTTTTCTTGTCTAGGAATTTTTTTTCTTTTATCTCATTTCTGTGCCTTGAAAATGGGTTGAGGGGATTTAATGAATTTTGATTTTACAAGAAATCACAGAGCATGTCCCCAAGGCCACCGGCTGCTCACCACGTGGCTTCTGTGGCTGATAATGAGAGTCATCCGTCTAAGCTTCAGTAGCAGCACCTGACCATTAAAACAGCCCTCGTGGGCCTGCGATGGGCAGCTGGATCAACCTGCCCTTGACTTCCAGGCAATCCTGTTGGAATAGCCGAGGTTCCTGTTACCAACTCACAGAAAGGGCTTTGAGATGGAGGCCACCAATGCCCATGATTTCCAGGACACAGAACCCTGACTCACAAGAAGTAGCACCTGTCTCTTTAGGCACTAATTTGTGTTGCCTTGTGCCATTGTGTCATTTCCTTCTCAAACAGGTGCGTTCTGCCTGAAGACAGACCATGTGACCACATGGAAAGATGAGCGGCAGCCAGAGTGGATCCCTCGGGGGTCTCCTCAGCGACACCCTGCCCATGGCCCAACCCATCAATTTGGGGAAGAAGAGACAGGCTTGGAAGCCTGCCGGCCTGTATGTTAACCACAGCCCTCCCAGGGAATGCCGTGAGCCTTCCCTTAATGTATTGGCTCCATGATTATCTCCAAAGTGCTGAAATGGAGCAACATCCGGAACGTGCACCAGCCTTTAAGAGTTGAATCACTAACCAGAGATTACCAGCTGACTCTTGAAAACCCCTACCATCCCGTCAGGTACATGTGTCTAAAATATACACGCACATAATTGTATGTGTGTTACATATGTGTCTGTGTAACACATACGACAGATGAAATATATAAACACAAATATAAACATCTATTTCTTGTTATGTACTGTACAATACATTAACATATTTAAAGTACACTCTACTGTATGTATTTACATACTATGATGATTTTCAACTGAGCTGACTCCATGGGAAATTTGTTGGGCCCTTCTGTTTAAAAGACTGAAATTTCATGTGTGTAATCTGCACAGCTTGTTAATATTTATCCTAAGGTAGATTCGATTTTAAAGCAGTTATGGACCAGGAAGGCAGGGCATTGCATTCATTGATTAACTCACAGCTTCAAAATATCAGCACTTCAGGTAAAATGTCAAGACCCAGCCCTGTGCAACCTGACTCCACGGCAGGATGGTGTCCTGTTCTTCATCTCTTAATCAAGAGAGGTTTGCCTCTTTATTAGCACAAGTTGACAGCTTAGAAAACAGGACGATGGGACACAACAGGACCCACAATACATAGAGCCCTGGACTCTAATCAAAACTCTCCCACTAACTAGCAAAATCATTCTAGGAACTTGGTGTCAAAAGTCCTGAAATGAGATCATGAAGGAGAAACTTTGGAAAATGATAAACTGTAACATAAGCACAAAGCCGGGCATTCATCTCCTTAATATCAGCTGTGTTTCCTTTGTAGAGTTCCTAAATGCCAGGGTGGGAGGAACTCTTGGTTCAGACATAATAATTCCAGACAGACAAGGCACTGTTGTTAGATCATGAGAGAACAGACTATTTGTGTTTAAAATAACATTTGTGTAAAGGATATTTATGTAATTCTAGAATTGGATTTCTATAATGCTATTTCCAAAAGAACTAAATGCAACAGATTTTATAGTAAGTTTGAATCCATGAAAACAGTTTTTTTGTCCTCCTTTTTACATGGACTATTTAAGCCATTGCAAGCAAAGTCACTCCCTTTCTCCAAAGTTAGCTGGAAAAAAAAAAAAATAGAACTCAAACCTAGCAAAGAACTGAAAATCTCAATAGGGTACCTTCTTTGGGAACTCATCTTAAATCAGGGCTGAGCCCTGATTTCTTAAATTGAAATTTTGGGGGCCTACACAAAAAATGATGTCTGAGTCTGGCCACAGCAGTACCGGGAAAACAAGAGGAAATCTGTCCACTTTACTTTCCCATACTCCGCAGCCAGCTAAGGAATGTTCTCATCAAAGTAGCAAGTGGGCGCAACTGCACCCCCTGCAGCCACCACCTCCCTCCACACACCGCATTCCTGCCCTGGTTCTCACTCTGCAGTAAAATGCCATCTGTAGTACAGACCACTCTTCTTATGGTAGGGGGAAAAAAAAAACAACAACAACAAACAAGTGCAGTTAAAATGGCTGGCATTTTTCTCATTTTTGAGATGTCACATTTTACATTATTCTTTTTATTTCAGGGAGAAAGGAAACTTTGTAATTCTTTGTAAGTTCTTCTCATAATACTACCACACAAGCAAAAACTATAAAATAGTTGAATTCTCTAAATTCATGACCACCAAAAATAGTCTGAATTCTGCTTCCCACAAAAACATTATGTGTCAATTGAACTGACTGTGACAATGTTATCTGACTGGGCCCCCAGGAAACGTCAGGCTCGGGAGTCCTGGACGTCTGCGTTCTGAGCTCAGCGGCCTGTCCTCCGGCAGGCTGTGCTGACTCTGGTTCCTTCTATCCACTGGGGCCTCCCTGTTTCTTCCTTTTCTGTCTTCCAAGAGCAGCTCCTGGGTCCCTTGCCTGATTGTCACTGTTCGGCCACCATGTTATGAGGAAGGACAGATGATAAACAAGGAAAGACAACCTGGAAAGGAGGACAGAGAGCCCTCTGCTCTCGCCACCCGGGCCCCACCGGGCCCTGCCCACACCAGCCCACCTGGGTGTTATTCTGCACACACACTTTCAGGGCACACAGGGCTGCTCCATGAGCGGGATTCTATTTCAAGGGAGCTTGGGTTATTTAAAACTCTACATGAACTTACCAATATACTTAATGCAACTCAGTGTGATTTGTCATGTTATTTCTGAGCACAGGCAGTCCCCAAGTTACAATCAACATAGGTTTTGTTGGCTTGTTCTTAAGTTAAATTTGTAAGTAGGTTGGAGCTGACACATTTACCTATTACCTGTAGCAGCCTCCTTTCACAAGTGTGAGTTGAAGGCCAGTTGGATGTTTGTAACTTGGGGACTTACTGTGACAGCCTCCCTTCATAAGTGTGAGTTGTACATGAGTCAGATGTTTGTAATTTGGGGGCCGCCTGTACAGGGCTCTGGACATTCATCTTCATCTGTCTTACCCTATTAATGTTAAAAAATCCATCCACAAATACCATTTACATCAACTTGCAATTAATAGGATTTGTCACTATTTGTATCTGTTAAAACCAAAAGCACGGAAATGGAAACGTGTGATTTTATCTTGTTTTCATTTTCTTTCTGTGTATCAAGAAAATTCAATGGTGTCTTCCATGAATCCAGGGAATATTATCTATCAGGCATGAAAGATGGCCTTCTCCTATTCTTTCTCTGGTTTTCACTTTTTAATTTTTAAGCACCAAACAACCAGTGGTCACAGCTTAAGGTAAAATGTGGGCTGGTCTTGATTCAACAGAAGCAATTTTTCCACCCACGGGGAACTAACCTATTAGCAACAGACAACCACACAGATTCCTTTAAACTTAAGGCCTTGGAGACTATAAGGAAGAAAAACCCCAGCTGGATGAAGAAATCGGACGCTTTCTTTGAATACATGAGGAGTTCAGGGAGACTGAAGTGCGCAGAGGGGAAGGGAGCTAACTGCTATTCTTTTTTAAGTCTGTGAAACAAATAAATATGTGTGATCTTGATGAAATATGGAAGCACTCCCAGGAAGAACAAAAATAAAATTGAACAATGTGAAATTCACCAACATAGTCACAATTTTAGAAATGAAAGGAGGGATTCTCAACCAGGTTCATGTCTGGAGACAAGTGGGGTTATTTGGGGTTGTCATGCCTGGGTGGGAAGAGACCAGGGAAGCGCACTGCGCAGGACAAACCCCGCAGGAATGAGCAACCCGCCCCAGCATCAAGGGTGGTGAGAGTAGAGAGACCCTGAGCTCACGCTCCCTGCCTGCTGTGGGCTGCACCTGTTCACCCCCTGTTCACTAGAGCATCACCAGACATGCCCAGTGGGTTCCACGTGGGCTCAAGGAGGGTGTGTGGATCAGGAAGAGGACACCCGGCTGGCTTCTAATCCAGGACTGGGTGACTCCGATGTGAAGTCAGGCAAGTATAAATGGTTACTGGATTTTACAAGACTAGAACTGAGGCAATTTAGGGGTGGGACACCGAGTCCTCAGAGATGGGGGAGGGAAGCAGGTGGGGAACATTAGGCCTAAGTAGGAAACAGCATGTGGGACCCAGGAAGGAAGGGAGCAGCAGGGCCTCAAAGTTTAGCACTGTCAGGGAGACATTTGACATCCCAGTGTTTAGGTGTCTGTCCACACACTCTATGGGTAGATTTCCTAAAACTGAAATATGCACACTGGGTACCCAGGAGACCTAGGAAAAGAGGAGAGAGGTGGGAAGAGCCAGTCTACCAGAAGGAGGATGAAGATAATAAGAAATAGGAGAGGAAAACAGGAAAGGCAAAAAGGACTGGGAAGTCCTGAGCCAGCACCTGCCAGGCCCCCGGGAGGCACCCGCACCACAAGGCAAGGCACAACCTTGGCCTTGGAACCAGGCAGAGAACAGCCAGTGCTTTCCATCGGGGAATCTTACTGGCTGAAGGGAAGGAAGCCATCCTCCCTACTGCCCACTTGGTGTGAATCTGACTATGTGCACCCCTTCCCCAGCCAAGGTGGTCTGTCCTGAAGGACAAGAGCTCAGCCACACACACGCCACATTGGGACACACGTTGTAGGAAAGAAAAGATTTTATACATAATTTCTACAAACTCACTAGAAAGGTTGCAGAGATCTCTGATGTATGGGGTTTATATTATTTACTAATTTCTTTCTTTGTGGGGATATCCTAAAATACTATCCTCTGATTCTTGGCCTTGTGGAGTTACCTTTAAATCTTCCTGCATTTCTGATGACTTATCTCAGAGGCATTTTGAGCTTAAATCTCTTTTAGAAAATAACCTTCATCAATTTCTGTTCTTTATTTTTTCTTTGTCTCTGTTTCCCTGGCTAAGACAGCATTTTATTCCTTCTTCTCTTTCTAGTTCTCTATTAACTTTTGGGAAACCTAGTGGCTGAGCTGGCTAAGGCCTGCCTCACTGTCTAATTCTCAAAACTGTTCAGTTAAAAGGAAAAATAAAATCGGGTAAAATAAGGTACGTAACATTCTTTTATAAACACAGATGGTGGAAGGATCTTTTGCCGATACTGTCTGCATTTACATAGGTCCCCAAACTCTTGGCCCTGGGACCAGCTTCTCACAGCAAGCCCTCTATGCAAGCCCTGTGTGTATCTTTGTTGTGTCACCCAAAGTGCATTTCACCTTTGGAAAAGCTCGCGCGCCAGTGAAGTAAAACAAAAACCAAAACGCTAACAGGATGAGATGTAGTGAGCCTGTACAGCAGCTACAGAAGGATTCCCTCCAGGTGATCATGTGTCATTTGATCAGCCGTGCCTGTTACAAGCATGACATCCTGGAAAGACAAAGAATCATGCTTGTGACAGGCACGGCTGCCCGAGACACGCGTGTCCAACCTCAGGTACAAAGTGCACTTTCCATAGAAACTTAGGGGTGCAGATTTTAGTATGAAAATGGAGAGAGCCTATTGTAAAGGATATGTTAAAGTAAATTGTAAAGGATAATTCTCAAATTATTTTTAATATAATTTTATTTATCATATAATTACTTCCTACAGTTAGCTAGGATGTGTGAAAGGAGGAAATTAAAACTATTTTTAAAATTCAGGCCCATATTTTTTCAAATAGTATCACGGTCAAGTGATGTCGTGTTTGAGTCTAATGCCTGGCAGTGCAAATTAGATCCAATCTTATATTCTGGATCCTTGCCAGTAGCGATTGGCTGCTGTGTACTGTTGTAAATTTTAATTTAATGGTCAAAACTTGAGAATTTACTGTAGACATATTTTGAATCTTACTTTCTTCCCTTCATAATCAGAAGGAGGATGAAGATAGGAAAACAGAGGAAAGGCAAAAAAAATACGCCCTTCCGAGGAAAGCACTTTATACCCAGTCCTTCAAAACACGGTGGCGACGCCTCCTCTTACCTGGGACTTGCCTTTGCTGTAACAGGCCTTCTTGGTGGCTTCATCACACTCCCACTCCACAGCCTGTAAAAACACCAACACACCAATAACTGTCATAGCTTTAACTAAAGAAAAGGGAAAAATAAACAAGGCACTGGTAATCAGATTAAGAAACATGTGTACGGCTTGCCACCGACGTGTTCAGACTCATATAGAATTTACAGCAAACACATAGAATTCAGTCACAGGCATGTTTTTAACTTTAAAATTGAGGCATAAAGACTTGACCTCTGATTGTTTATTTTTACAACATGATAATGATAGAGCTAGGTCTAGTCACTGCTAGAGAAACACAGTGAGTTGCTGACTATGACATTGACTGCAGAAGCTGTCAGTCAAACCACAGAACACGTCTAGGGGAGGCTTAAAGGAGACGCCTAGAAACCAAATGATCCAAATATGCATTTAAAATGTCTATTTCAGGAGTACGCCACTTAGCAATATTCACAGATAACAAAGTAGGAATGAGTTTCCACATCCTCACTACCAAGATGCGTATGCGAGTGTGAGGCAGTGAATTCACCGTTCCTGCCAATACTGCAGCCATTACTTTCTCCCAATATTAGTAATTTTCATACTGTGATAAGCTCTGACTAAATACTTAGAGCCACATTTTATTTTTTTAATGTTTTTATCTTTTATTTTATCGATTTATTTGTTTTTCAGACAGAGTCTCACTTTGTCTCCCTGGGTAGAGTACTGTAGCCTCATAGCTCACAGCAACCTCAAACTCTTGGGCTCAGGTGATCCTCTTGCTTCAGCCTCCCAAGCAGCTGCGATCACAGGCGTCTGCCACACGCCCGGCTATTTTTGGAGGTGGGGTCTCATGCTTGCTCAGGCTGGTCACAAAATCATGAGCTCAAGTGATCCACCTGCCCTGGCCTCCCAGAGTGCTAGGATGACAGGCCTGGCCACTGCTCCCCAGCCACAGCCCCATCTTTAAAATGACTTTTTTTTTTCCCTTTCTCAGATTTTCCAACTCTAACTCATGCTGGTTAATTTGATGTGTGTACTTTCACATCAGATGCTAACTCCCACACAGAACGGCGGCACAGACAGCACTCGGTGGACACAGACCATGGGGTGCCTACAGATATTCATGACCTATACGCTGGGAGTGTGAATTGTTTTTTTTTAAGAAGTTTAAGCATCTTTGTTCTTCTTTTCCACTATTATACGGAAGAGTGTGAACTTCTATAGTGTAAAATATTTTCTCCATTCACCGTATCTGATATTCCAATTATTTGAGAACTAGATTTCTGAACAAGCAGGAATGTGAAGCAGTTAAATCATTATGAGAAAGACATTTGATGTAGATACTTTTTATTGACTTTTTGCTATTTAGATGGACTAATACCAAATAATAAGCTAATGTGAACCAAAATTAAGCTGATATCAAATAATATAAAGAAACACTAATAGTTTCACCCTTATTTCTAGTAAGAAGATGTTTTTCTAATTCTCTTAAACTTGAGATGGTGACAAAATTAGACCTACGCATTCCCCTGATATCTGCTGCCCTTCTGAGAATGTTACATAACAGAGATTAAATCATGAAACACTGCATCTTACATAACTTATGTTACTTGGCAAATACAAGTCTATAAGGAGAGTATTCTGGAGAGAACCATTTCAGTTTCTTTAAACATAAACAATACTCTAACTGTTTTCCCCTGTGCAGACTCGGAGATTTCTCTCAGTGCCAACATCTGATATGAGAATTGGTTAATTTGTCCTGTGATGTTTTCCTGCTCATAATGCTTGATGGGGACAATAAAGTCATAGCAAGTCAGAGTCATCATCTGATGCAAACTCTTGACATGGACTCCAAACCAGGATGACAAATACTTTCATGAAAAGTGATGACACCTCCAGAGAAAGGAGCTTTGCATGGAGTTGCATAACTAGAAACCTCTATGAAGTGCAGATAAAACAAATGAGGACACACGCCCTGTTGTCAATCTGATGT
Organism: Galagoides demidoff; assembly: GCA_963574575.1. NCBI lineage: Eukaryota > Metazoa > Chordata > Mammalia > Primates > Galagidae > Galagoides > Galagoides demidoff. Next base: position 18,645 of record CAUYQV010074017.1, on the reverse strand, counting down.
GACTTCTAGTACGGGTCTTCCTTAGATCTCTTCACAAAAGATCACGGTGCATTTTTTTTATTTAAATAGATATCCAAGTCTCAGTCTTTAGTTAAAATGGAAACAGAATTGATAATCTCTGATGAACTCTTTAGCAGAGTAGACCCCTAATAATGTTGATTTTACATTATCAGAGAATTTACTATTATACATCACAAAGAAAAATCAGTGATATACAATTACTAGGAAAACTATACAGGGAAATACTTGAAAGAAGCATTCCCAGTGTCTCTGGTGAATCTAGCAATTTTGTAAAAGTTAAATAGTAATGCTCCCTTCACTAAAAATAAAAGCAGTAGGTACCGGGATTCATCCCAGGGTTACAGGACAAAAATATTTACCAAATGCCATTAAAATTGTTCAGATCCTACCTCTGAAATGGTAAACAAACAAGTCTACCAAGTAGCCAAATAGGCTTTGCATCTTCAAGACAAATATTAGTCAAGGATTGAAAAGGAATAGTAATAGAAGAAAGAATGTGAAAAGGTTTCAGAAATATTCATTATTTTGTCCAGTATACAGAAAGATAGAAACTGCTTACACACATTTATTAAACTAACAGAAAATAAAATAAATCTTACGGATTTTTCTAGAGATAGTTATTAAAACTAGAAAAGTTTCTTTCCTGGGGCATTTTTATTACAGTATCACTAGCTTGCCTGTAATATTCAAATCCAGAATTAATTAAAGACTATGATTGTATAGCTTTTCTGTTGATTCACTTTCTACCAGAAGAGAGAACAGGATAAAAGAAAATTTTATATTAAAAATGGAACTTTACTTAGTGCAGAAGCCAGTCGGAGTAAACACATCATTATATAAAGCAGAATTTGAAAAGGAATGAGGAGGGGAAAGTGGCTTTTCCAGATAAGGCTGGGATTGGGGGTCCCAGGTTAATCCTGCGTGGTATTTCTACTCAGTAGGTTAACTAGACATTTGATTACTTGGCAAATAGGAAAATAAAGAAAAAACAAAAAAACTCTTCCCTTCGAGACAAATACGAACATCAATGGAACTCTCCTGATACAGATCTTATTTCTCAAAATTAACCATATTTCTGTGTGAAATTACATGTTTTCTTAACCCGGTCATAACTTCCTTATTCTATCAGATCCATTCTAATTAACTGAATGCCTTTTAATTAAGCCTTCTTAGTAAAGACTGGTGTTCTTTCACAGATCATGATTTTAGAGCAAGTCTCAGTACTGATTCGAGAAGTCATCTTTTTGCCTCCAAATTCATTTAAAGATATTTTCCTGCCCATCCAAACTTATCTTTAAACTGTCAAAACAAATGCTGAGGCATTCCACATTTCAGACCTCCATGCGACCTTCATGTTCTCATTTCCAGAGTGTCCTTTTTAAAAATACTTAATTTCTGTCATCTTTTCTCTTTTTCCATTGTGTGATGGCCTTGTAGGAAAAAAATATCGCTTTTCTATTCCACTCCACATTCATTTTGCTGTATATATTTCACCCACAGTTATACAGCAATAATGTTTAGTTACTTGGATATTCAGAGACGATTTATAATAGGCAGTGAGTTTGAAACATCCCCATTTTAACAGACACAAAGATGCTTATTTGTGGTACATTTTTTTCTGTAAATTCATACAAATAACATCTGTACTACTGAACAACTTACAGACGTCTAGCTTTATGTACGTGCATTAATTCTCTTTTTCATCTAATAAATAGTCCTTGGGTACCTACCAAGTTCAAGACACTCTTCAGATTGCTGACAGAAGTAAAAACATATAGATAACATTTGCATATATCAGATGATAATTTGCCATAGACACAGCACACATGTATTCCCTCAGCTGTACGGCATCGTGTTAAATCTTAGAAATCAACGGTGTTCATTTTTACTGTTACAGGACGTTCAGCTCAGCCCTAGCCACGTGTGCTGATTAACAACATTATCAACTTTCAAGAAATAAAGAGGGCTACAAATAGACCTAAAAACAAAACAAACAAACAGAGGTGGCTTACAGAAAAAAATCCCTCTGCATCAGCAGGAACCCCGGGGATGCAATGACATTCCTGTGGTTTCACAGAGCAGCACACACCAGAGGGGCTGCACGCAGACGAGCCCCGCTTAGGATAAAGGGAACTGGCATCTCAGGAGTAAATCAGATGTAGGAAAGAAAAGGAGGTTGGCTCTTTTTATGTATGTATTCTATACATATAAATCCACAGTTCTCTGAAGTATATAAACAAAGCTGTGTATTATCACACTCCACAGCCAGAGAAGTTAATTAGACAGGGACCAGCCAAGGAAGGCACTTTTCATAAAAATGAAGAGAACAATATTCCAGGCAGATGGGCCCCTAGTCTTTCAGCAGATGGCTTTGCTAATTAGATACTGGCAAAAGATAACATTCAAAAAACTAGCTTAATTACACAACGCCAGAAATTAACAACTACCTGAGGGCTTTTATTTCATATGTTTGTATTCATATTCTTATGTCACATATTCTGTGACACACTGGAGAATGCTACATTGCCATGGCGATTACAGACAAATTGTCAGGGAATGGGAGACCGTATCTTTGCTCAAAACAGAAGCAAAATGCAAACAGGCTGAAACTTTAAACGACTGTGGCTTTTATGTGACTTGAATGAAACGTCAATATAGTCCTCGCTCGCTGAGACCATTCTTTTCTAATCAGCTTTTGTGGTCACACATGTCACATTCAAAAATAATAAAATGACCCAGAATGATGTGCATGGAGAGATGCAAAGCAGAAAATCCTTTAGTGATTTTGGAAGAATTTATCCATCTTTCCTCTCTTCCTTTACTTCTTAGTAGGTATTAAGTTCAGTTGTTGACTTTTTCATTAACTTGAAGTATACTTGCCTTTGTGTCCACGTCAAATTTAGGCAACTCCAATCCATTTCTACTGTAACCTCTGAATTAAAATACAGTAGCACCTCCATAGTGATCATCTCCTTACACTGTCCTAAAGTTGGCCTAAGTTTCATAGACCAGACATGCGTCACATGGACATGTCTGTACGTGGCCTACTTCCTTCTGTTGACCAGTGTGTTATGGTCCCTTGGGGGGTCGACTTACTGAAGTTCTACTGTATTTGAGGAGTCTTCCACTCATGTCTTCCAACCTCCACTTCTTTTTATTCTCATTACACGTACATCATCCAAAGTTAGGAGAAACATCTTAACCTTAGCTATTCCCATAAAGTATGTCATAGTATTTTTTAAAATCCTTCTACTAAAACCTAGGATTTTCTTCACAAATCAACATTGCATTGATCCTTGCAACTGCAGAGTGCTGCTCCCAGTTTGTTGAATGTTATGGAGCATTTTGTTTTTTTAATGGAGAGTTAACAATTTATTAGTTTCCTAGCATTGTCTTGACTACCACAAACTGGGTGACTCTAATGACAGAAATGTATTCTTACAGTTCTGGAGGCTTGCTAGAGGGGTTACCTCCTTTTGGACTCCCCGAAGGAGCATCTGTCCAGGCCTGTCTCTTAGTCTCTGGTGCTCTGCAGATTTCAGGGCACAGTCAGCTCTGCTCTGTCCTCACCTGGTGTTCTGTGTGTCCCTGTGTCCAAATATCTATCCTCTGACAAGGACACTGTTCATTGGGTTAGTCCAGTAATGACTTCACCTTAACTTTCACTAATTCCACAGGCAAAGATCTTATTCCCATATAATTTCACATTCTGAGAGTCTAGGTTTATATGAATTTTAGAGGGGTATCATTCAACCCTGTACAAACATCATGGCAGTTATCTCACTTAACATAGAAGGCACTACTACATGTTACTACAGATTTTGAATGAGGACATTCACTAAATAACTTGCCAAACGCCCCCAAATATTAAGTAGCAGAACCAAGATTGCAATTTTGTAACTCGGGTTTACAGCCAGTTCCCCAAACCACTCTCACGTTACCAAAATTGTCAAGTAAAGGCCCCTTCTTACCTGAGTCTCATGGTACCTTTATTTCTTTTCCCCATAATTTAGAAAAATATGTGTCTTAAAAGCACAGAAACCTGTGTGCAATCTAAGTTCAGAGCTGCTGGCGTTCAGTAAGTATTAATCATAAAAGCCATCGATTCCCTTGTCATGGGATGCATTCATTTTTAAAGCCTCTGGACCCATCCCCAGCCCTAGTATTGATTATAAAGGAGCCATGATTCATCTAATGAGACTCTAGAGTCAAGAACTGCATGCCCAGGGTATGATATAAGAACCTAAAGAAGCCTTTGTGAATTAAATACCTTGCATATGAGAATACAGTCTTTTCTTGACACAGAAGCAATGCTCTAATTTCAAAACGAATGCTGAGGTCCCATTACTCCTACACTAAACCCTCCAGAAGCCCCTCATTCTGCTGGAATAAAACTCAAAGTCGTCAGAGCATCTTCCTTTCTAGATGCCAGATGGCCTGGGCTCCTTGGTACGGCCCCTGAACAAGACAGGCACGTTTTATTTGGCCTGTCATGGGGCCTATGGACCAGCTGGTCCCATTTCCTGGACCTTTCTTCCCAACGCCCACCTAGCTAACCCCTGTGCCTCCCACACACTCTTGCTCAAGTGTTGCCTCTCGCTTGGGCTCTCTGTAGCCATCTATGTAAACTTGCAATTTATCCCCTCTGCATGTGGGCAGGCAGGGTTGGTCCTTGGTTCACTTAGGCATCTGGAACACCTAGAACAGGGCCTGTCACACAAAAGGTACCCAATATATACTCCCTGAGGAAATAAACGGATACAGAAAGCCTGATCTCTCTGCCCCTGGAAGTGGCTCTGGGGTGTCCTCCTAGAGCCCCATGTAGAAAGGGCATATCAGTTTCTGGGGCCCTGGAGCTGGACTGGTGGGGAGCCCACCATGTGTGATGCACTCCTGGGGTAAACATTCCTCCAGGCTTTCTCCTCCAAGCACTTCCATGTGCCCGACAGTGGGAAGGGGAACAGGGAGGCAGTCGCTCTGTGAAGAGGAAAGGGGGAAAGGGGAAGGACCAGAGCCACCATCTTCATGCTTTGCCAGCTGATGTGTTTATTTACCTTCATAAGCAGACTCTCTTAGAAAAGGAGATAAAAACACTACAGCAATTTCTCCCTCATCTGCTGTTTTGCTTTTTGTGGTTTCACTTACCCACAGTCAATCTTAGTCTCATACATGTATTACATGGAAAATTTTAGAAATAAACAATTCTAACTTTTAAATTGCGCCATTCTGAGTAGCGTGATGGAATCTCTCGCTACTGCCCCACTCTGCCTGGTAGGTGGGTCATCCCTCTGCCCAGTGTATCTGGCCTGCATAGGCTCCATCCTCTTGGTCACCTCGCAGCCCTTTCAGTCATCAGTTCAAGAAAACATTAGTACATTAAGGGTCCAGGACCACTTAAGGGTTGAGGCATCCCCTGGAGTTATTAGAACTCATCCGTTCCCCTCCCCCCCGTATAAGATGGGGGACTGTATTATATCAAAGTCATGTTAAGTGCAAAGCTATAACTTAATATCATTAAAAAAACTTGAGGCCAAGTAACTGCTGAGTCATAGCATTCTTGGCATACAGTTATCTCTGTATTTTGTCTTGGTTGTCAACTTTTTTTTGTCTTTCTAATTTTTTTTTTTAAAAACTTTATTCAAATTAACATGAGGGTACAATATTTAGGTTACATTGTTCTCAGTTCCAGGGTAAAGTTCCATTTGTAGACGAGCCCCTCACCCAGGGCGTGTTATACACCCTCACAATGTGCACATTAGGTGAGATCCTGTCTCCTGCCCTCCTCCTTCTACCAAACATCCTCCCCCCACCGCTTCCCTCTACCCCCACACTGGACTATAATAGTGTTTTATTGTTCTTAGGAACATGTAATTGTTTATGTATTGATTTTATTTTAATATGGAGTACACGGGATATTCATCTTTCCATTCTTATGATACTTTACTATGAAGAATGTATTTCAACTCCATCCAGGTAAATGTAAAAGATGTAAAGCCTCTATATATATTTTTTTTAATTGTTGGGGATTCATTGAGGGTACAAGATGTGTAACACACTAAGACCCCACCCCCTCCCTCTTTCTCTCTGCTCTTCCTTGTCTCCATCTTTTTAATGGCTGCATAATATTCCATGGTATACATATACCATAGTTTGCTGATCCATTTATAGGTTGATGGGCACTTACGTTGCTTCCACAAGTTGGCAATTATGAGTTGAGCTACAATAAACATTCTGGTGCAAATGTCTTTGTGGTAAAATGGTTCATGTTCTTCTGGGTAGATACCTAATAATGGGATTGCAGAGTCAATGAAAGGTCTACATTTAGATCTTTGAGGATTCTCCATACTTCTCAACAAAAGGGCTGGTTGTCAAATTTAAAACATACAAATTATACAAATCAACTGAGTCACATTTGGATCTCAGTGAATCTAGTGTATAATCTGCAGTGTCAGCAGACACCATATCCCACGCTATACAAAAACTGGGGTGTTCCAGGTAATGTCACTTTACTGAGGGATTCCAAAGTCTTAAATTTTTATACGTGGCATACATGGGTGCAAATGTGTTTCAATAATGGAATTAAAGCATATCTAACGTCTAAAATCCCTGAAGCACCTGTTGAATCCTAGGGCTCCAGGAAACACAGTTGACAAGTCACAGTTTAAAGAAACCAAATGCCTCTGATAAGAAATGTCAAATGCTTGGACTGGACCTAGGGATAGAGAAAAGAAAGTAACAGGAGATGAGTTCCAGTGGCCCCACTTCTGAGCACAGTGAACACGGTGGGATGACTGGATGAGAGAAGAGCAGCACACCAAAGCCCCATCAAAGGACATTATGTGATAGGGCGTGAAATTTACAATCATCATTGTCAGACATCGCACTTCAAAAATGTTCCTAAGTTTAGGCTCATAGGAGTGGCTGCTCTTGCCTGCAGAGTTTCAAATAAATTATCTGTATGGATCCAAGAAGGATTGGTTTGAAGACTGGCACATTTCCAATTTGTAAGCTTAAATGTAGAGGAAAAAAATCTAACTACTAGTGGAACAACTATTTCTATACCTGAATTCTCTAACAGTATTAGAAAATATGGAAATTGATTCAAAGTCAATCAAGTATAGAATAAATGCATTGGCTCTGTGTGGACTGACTTTCTAAGGAGTAGCTTGCCTTATTTAATACCTCCCAAATGCACTTGTTGAGAAATCTATTGTTTCTCATTCTATATTTTTTTTCTCTTTGAAAACATACAATTATATTCCTATATCACATAGATGATTCCATCAAATACCACAATACCTATAACATTCAACAGAAATTGTGATTTTGCTAGAAATAAATAGATATATCACAGGAAGTTAAAATTAGATGTTTTATCTGATGTGCTATTTATTCTACAAATGCAAATAGGTACACACACCCCCACCAAGGAATAAGCTAATTACATAAAGTCCCAAAAAATATCAGACCAAACTGACCTTAAGACTATTAGAAGATTTTATGGAACTCTGACATGAGGTTCTACAAAATAATAATTGAAAGAAAATAAAAGAAGCCATATATTGGCATGGAATATTTGACCAATGCTATGGACAAACAACTTGGCATAATGAAGCCAAGTCTTCATTGAAATGAAGACCCTGAAAATGTCTTCACAAGGCTAAGTTTGTGGTGTGGCTTTGTCCAAAGCTTTCTTGTATACCCCATTTAACAACTAGCAACCTCATTACTGCCCTACTGGCAAAAGAGAAGATAAACCATCCTGCCCCTAATACAAGAATGATTTTCCCAGCTATAAGATGAGATTGCATCTGGAAATATAGTTAAAGGGTTCAAAAGAGGCTGCATGAAACAAGTAACATACAAGAACAATAGTTTCATTTTGAGGCAACAACATGAAACAGATATAGAAAAGGATTCCAACAATCACAGCAGGCATGCAAATGAAGATACAGAAACCCTGGGAGTCTTTGTTTGGCCTAGAATGTTATTTTATTGATGTTAATAAAATATGTTTATGTTTTCAAGAGGAATATCCCATTTCTGATTTTGTGTATTAGATTTCTCTTGCTTAAAATACAAAGCCACCTGTATTAGGATCAACTATTACTGAATCTTCTGACTAATAAAGACATATCCTACAAATTGTTGACTTAATAGCTAATATAGATGTAAATATATGAATGTTTGTTTTCAGCTTTTCAATATATCTTTTCTATTTTTCTATTCTTCTGAAACCAGCTTTGTGAAAACAAACGACACCTCATACCTCATAACTTTTCTCCGCAGTTCAGAGTTAGAACCTGTGCACTGGATTCTCTGGAACACTCAGGAAGCCCAGATTGCAGATGTTTACCGGGGAATCTTTTCATACTCACTGAACTACTTAGAATGTCTTTACTCTTCAAATTACAAATGCTCACTTCCTGAGATGCTTCCTAACACTACAAATATTGACTTTACTTCCAGCTTGAGAACATATTGACCTATTTTCCATATTTCAAGAAAATAAAAATGGAAAACATTTTTTATCAGTCTTATTCATCATTATTTCTATATATTTTTGTTTTTAGCTAAGATAAGTGAACATTAATTTTTTTTCTACTGTACATTTGAGTAGTCAGATTTCACAGAGTTTAAATTAAAAGGGCAATGGGATGATATACTTATGTTCAAGAAATATATTATTTAACAATAGTATCACAATGCCAAACAGACATTGAATGAACATGGTTGATATAGTCATTTACAAGTTAACGTTTATCACTCTCATAATTTAATGAGATATTATTTATTTAATCAAATAAATAATTTAACATTAAGCAGAAATTGTGTAGTTTTGCCATTTATTTCTCCAAACATTTGTCTCTCAGCTATAGCACAATTTATATACTCACGTGCCAGGGGAAGTCCTAAATATTGTCATCACAATTACTAAAATCTTTTAAATGATAAAATGCTCTATCCAGGCAAAAAAGTAGAGCAATAAGAATTGGTGAATTTTTGATGTTTGTAATGTCCTAGATATTTTTATTAAATAATTGTGCAGGGCAGTGCAAATAATTGTGCCCTGCACAATTCTGTCCTAGATATTTTTATTATACCCTTACAATAAAGCATGAAGATCATCTCTCAGTCTTCCCCTTCCAGCGATTTTAAGCAGCTCTTAAGTGATTAGCCGGGGTTGGCAACTAATTGGCAAATGTCGCACCTTTATCCAATTTCTTATACAAGAAGTTTGATTTTTGAAGTAAATTGGTTGCCTCCAGCAATTAGTTTTTCTCCATAGCTTTAAATAGCATATATAAACACAAATTTGTGTTCCTCTGAGGGTGGGGTATATTGATAGGATGAATAAAGCTTCCCCCTTCCAAAGATACCCACACCACAAACCCTGGAACCTATGAATGTTACCTTGTATCACAAAACAGAATTTTGCAGATGTGATTAAATTAAACATCTTGTGATGGGAGATGTTTCTGGATTAGCCAGGTGGGATCAAAACACAGCTGAATGTATCCAACACAAGGGAACCAAGGGGAGAAGTGACAGGGGAGGGAGCAAGGAGACAGAAGAGACAGAGATTAGAGTGATGCAGTCAGGAGTCAAAGAAGGTGGCGGCTACCCAAAGATGGAAGAACAGAGAACAGATCATCCCCTACAACCTCCAGAGGGAGCCTGGCCCAAAGGACATCTTGATTTTAGTCCCATAAAAACAGTTTTGGGACTAAACTGCTTTGGCTGCCAGAATCATGAGAGAATTCATTTCTTTTGCTTTAAGCCACCAAGAATAGAAACCAGAAGTCAAACAATGTGTGACCAGAAAACACCCTAAAAGAGCTGCCACAACATATTGTAGGGGAATCTGTACATGTTTGTGGTAACTTGTTACAGCGGCTATAAGAGACTGATACACATATACACACACAGGAATTGTGCATATGGACATATTCATACACAAATGAATTTAGGGTCCTTGAGTAGGTGTGATCAGCAATGTGTTCTACCAGACATCTGTTCCAGTCTCCACTGTGAGATACCAGAATATGTCACCCCCATATATGCCACTTCGTCAAAGGATTGTTTTGAACTGATTATTTTGAGAAAGGGTAGACATAGAAGAAACTCTGAAAATAGAGTACAAGTTTTCTTTTTCTAAGAGAAGTTGGTATTTATAGGGAGATCTCCATTGTAAGGGTGTCTCTTTCAGTATGCCAGGCAGGGAGAGATCACAACAGAATCTCATCAATGGAGATGACACTCACTTAAATATGCACAGCAAAGCTTGCCCTTGGTTATCTGCTTCTCCTGGTCACCATCCCATAACTTACCTCCCCCACACCCTTCTTTCTTTGACTTTGCTGAAGATAGTATTTAAGCCTGAATTTTAAGCCACCTCTGAGATTCACTCACTTCCCTATGTATCTTCTATATATATGAGATAAACATTTAAATAATTCTGTCTATTTTTCTTTCGTTAATGTGTCTTTTGTTACAAGGCTCCAACTGAGAACTTAGAGGAGTAGAAGGAAAATTAGTCTTCTCCCACTATACCATAAATATGAAAGATGCTTTTGCTGATAACAAGGAGCTCTTGGGGGAAGCATGCTGTGATCTTGGGATTAATGAAGGCGAACACTGGACCCAGATGCGGGGACCTGAGAGTGGCTGATGGAAAGTTTCTTAGAGTTGGGTCATGAATAAACTAATCAGCGAGTAAGTAAACAGAGGGGTGAATGTTCAAGAAAAGCAAAGGAATCAGCCAGTGCAAAAGCCTGGAGTGTGGCTGGGATGGAATGAAGAGATGTGTGACATTGCAAGCTGACGTGCAGCTCAGGACAGGCCTCCTGAACCATACCAGGGAGTTCAAATTTTTTTTCCCTTCATGATTGAAAGAAAAGCCACAGATATGATTTTAGGCTAGATATTGGCATACTGATATTAGTAATTGAGAAAAGATGTCTCTGGGGGTATGAGAAGGCCAAGCATGGAGAGGGGATATAGGAGTGACTATCAGGAGGGTAGTGTTGAAACCCTGGCAACGTGCAGGCAGATGTCAAGAAGCCAAGATAAGCAGGGACAATAGAATGATGGAAGAAGGAATGTGTAACCAGCTACGTTGCAGTGGGAAGGGCATTATCTGTTGAAAAGGTAGATGTGTAGATAGGCATTACTAGTTTAATTTTATCTAATCTTTAATATGACACCAATCCTCACCCATTCCTTGGGTTGGGTTTGAACTGACTACCCTTCACAATGCCTTCTTTCCACCCACATAAGTAACCATATTAAAATAAAACTACCTTTACAATCCTGTTTGAAGAAAAAAAAACAAACAAAGAAAATACAGTAAATCTACTTCCAAAATAGCAAAATAGTTGTAGAAGAAAGACCAAATTCATATAATGTTTTGACCAACACACTTTAAAAAGGAACTAAAAAATATTTTAGTTCATTGACAATAAATTCTGCATTTTTCAAAACAAATTGAAAAACAACCAAAGAAGGAAAATCTCATTAATCACATGAACATTACCTCCAACACTGTTGGAATTTGAAGTGGTTCAGCACAAGAATGTCTTTTCCAAAGTCATATTATAATGATTTATTTGTCTGAAATTCTATGTCCTGAGACAAGCAAATAAAATGATATAAAAAATGACACAAAGGGAAATAAAAAAAATGAGGGAAAACTTACAATGCATGACTTATATGACACCTAACAAAGCTAAGAAGAAGTTGAAATTGGCACATTGAAAAAAATAAGAAAAATGGAATAGTAAATTAAGTTTTTCACATTTTTTGGTCTTACATTTCTTTTAGAGTTTTACATGCTGTGGTTAAAATATCCTCTCTGAAATTCATGTTGAGGTGTTATTGTTATTGTAACAGTATTAAAAGGCAGGACATTAAAAAGTTGTTAGGGTGGAGACTCCACTGTTATGTGTGGATTGATACCACCATCAGGAAAGTAGGCACATGATGAAAGAATGACTTTGGGCTGGTGTCCTCTGCCTCACCAGCTCTCTCACCACATGACACCTTCTGCCTTAGGTTGATCCTTGCCAGATTGTACCACCATGCTCTTGGACTTCCCAGTCTTCAGAACTGTAAGTCAAACTTCTATTGTTCACAAATTACCTAGCCTGAGGCATCCTTTAATAGTAACAGAAAAAGAATTAATATATTACATACAGAGAAAATTCCTGAAAAGAAACATTCTATTGAAAGCCAGTATTCATGGGGCCAGGTGCAGCAGCTTATGCCTGTAATCTGAGCACTCTGGGAGGCTGAGATGAATGGATTGCCTGAGCTCAGGAATTCCAGACCAGCCTGAGCAAGAGCGAGACCTTGTCTCTAAAAAAAAAAAATCTAAGTGTTGTGGCAGGTGTTTGTAGTCCTAGCTACTTAAGAGGCTGAGGCAAGAGGATCACTTGCGCTGAATAGTTTGAGGTTGCTGTGATCTGTGACACCATGGCACTCTACCCAGGGTGACAGAGTGAGACTCTGTCTCAAAAAAAAAAAAAAAAGGAAATATTCATTCTGTCTCCACCCTAGAAGAGGGTGCATCAACTTCAAAATTCACCTTAGAATTTCAGCTGTCTGTGTTTTAATTATAAGTGTCAATATGGACAACAAGATTTCAACGCTAGTTTTCAGGAGCACTTTAGGTCTCACACTGATTTCTCAAGTTTTGACTATGAATATGATTCACCACTACCAATGATTAGGTCTGCAGTGAGTTTAACTAGAGCTAGTATGTAAACATGTGCTAGGAAGAAAAAAAAAAAACCATAAATCAATCTGGAGTAGACACAGTGTTCCAAGTGTAATATTTTAATAGTGGAGCAAAGCAACAACAGAAACCAGAAATCAAACAATATTTGACAGTAGAACACCCTGAAAGAGCTGTCAGCAAGATATATTGGAGAAATTTGTCCACAGGAGTACCCATATGCTCAGAGATGAGAATGAAGCAGTTCCTGATGAGAAGAGGGCTGGTACTCTTCTGCCCACCATAATTTAGTGTGCCCTCCCTGCCATAGCCCAGGATGCAGGCACCAGTATTACATTCATCTCACAGTTGGTAGAAAGGGGCTAAGTAACTTACCACAGACTACCGAGCTGGTAAATGGATGGTGAGGGATTAGGAACTCAGGCTGCCTGGCTCTGCAGTCCATGATCTTAACCTGTGTGTTACAGCCTCTTCTTTCAGCAGATGAGTTGGTGGGGGACATCCTGGGATCCAAACCCCTTCCTATCTCACCAAAGTCCTATTAACCTATTGGATTCGTTTGCTTTGAATTTGTCAGAAGAAATAAAGTGTGTTGCTTTCTCTTTCTAATAAAAGGCAAAATGAATCTTGGTGGAGAAATGGGCAAGAGAATAGTTTACCCAGAGAGAAGACACCTCTTCACATCTTCCTCTCTTAGACTTTGACTAAATTCTTATGATTTCAATGGTGATTCCAAACATTTTCATCCACTTGAAAGCTTCAACTATTCCCAACACACAGTGCAAGCTGTGAAAGTGCATTGGAAAATGCTAAAGTAAGCTTAATTGATTATGAAGCTGCAATTTTGTGTAATTACCCAAATCCACCTGAAATAATAATAAGGAACAAGACAAAGAGAGTATGTGTATGATAAGCATGGATACTGTCTCATAGTCTGACACATGACATTTGGGTAAAAATTATTATTCTACAGAAAATTAAAACTGGGTTATATTCCCAAAGTGATTTTACATGGTGGATTACTGGGAATAAAACAAAAATGACCCCACAAAGCTATCATGCAAACTATTAAGTATGGAGGTCAATAAGCCCTTGTGTGTTAAACATGGAATGACCAACCCATTCATCATGTAGGCACAACCAAGAAAGAGCACTTGAAGTTCCAATTTGAGATTCTAAGGTTCCATGTCCCTCCTTGTAGTGAAAGAGAGGCCCTCAGCTCCCTACATGTGAAATGGAGGCCATGCCCTTTCTCCCATCTGGGGAGGGCTGAAGGCCCATTGGAGAGGCGAGGCTGAGAAGCCCCAGGACCTGGTGTGCTCTCAGGTTATCCTGCTCCCGCAGGGCAGCTCCCTGCTCTCTGACCTGTGCTCAGCTAGAGCCTCACTCTTCCTTATTCCCAATTTCATGATCCCCTGTACTGTCCTCTCCTTATAGTTCCCAGCCCATGAAGAGTCTCCCTACATTGTCCCAGGGTAGACAATAATGTAACAATTAACAGAGGAACTAAACATTCCTGCACGGATAAATGCCACATCTTAAGTTTATTGTTTTCTGAGACAATCATACCCTAAAAGAGCTTTAATATCTCTGAAATAGGTAATGCCAACAGAATTGTCTCTGTTATTTCTTAATGTCCATAGATTTGATTAGGCTGAATAATTAAGGAAAGTTGCTTTTCTCTTCTCTGTTTTTCAAAGTATAACTTTCTTGTATATACTTCTACATGTGCTTTCACTCAAGGACAACTGACTTAATGGATTATGATAATGGATAATTAGGTCTCTTAATTATTCTCTTAGGATTATCATAGCTGTGAAAATGAAGCCACACACATATACATTCAAACAATTATAAAATATTTAATTGCCTTTTAATTTAAGAAATGGTTTCTGGTTTTGGAAACTATCTCTGGTCCCAATATGCTCATCATTTTCTTGCATATTCCAAGACTTTATCAGTCTGTTTATAACCATTTTGATTGGTCTATATCTTACGGTGTTTTGACAAATATCATTATATCATTATAACCTGTTAGATTTATGTTCATTCTAATACACAATCCAGTTGATTTGGCAAACACATAATGTTTAATTACCCAGTTTTAATTGAACCTATAAAATTATGAATATAGCAAAACTAAATGTGGTATAAAAAAGTTTCAAAATCTCACCTTCTTTAGACATCTGACCTTGGCCATTACCAAAGAACTCTTCCCTGGGGCATCTGTGCCAATGTCTACTCTTCCCTTAAATAATGGTGAAAGAAACTCCTAGCATCAGGAAATAGCTTCTAAATCACCTTTACATCAGTTGACAAGCAAAATATTGCAAAGATGAAAAAGTAAAGCTTGTTGCCCCTACACTCAACATTATACATGTTCCTTGAGTCTCATCTATGTTTAATGTCAATAAACTCCCAATACATAGAAACTCTGTGTCAACCATATATAATCATTTGAGTGGTTTTACACCAAGAGACACCACAAAGAGGTCAGTGGTAACTATCCAGCATGTCTATGCCATCTAGATTAACTTGCATTGGTCTTCCACTAATATTAATATTTACCAAGAACCTATTATGGGATAGAATTGGGGGTATAATATGGGCTTTTCTAAAGCTTCTGCCATTTAGAAATTCTCAGCCTAATAAAGTCAGCACAACAACAAAAACTTATAATACAATATGGAAAAGCATAAAGAGAAAAATATGTGCGTAGACAAAATAGAGGATCACACAGAGATTCCCAGCCTAGCAGCCATTGAGGCAGGATTCAGGGAATAGGGAAGCTCTTTTAGTAGATGAAAGAGGTAGATGCTTGCTGGAAACAGGTGTGAAGTCTGTGAGAAGTAGAAAAACATGCCACACTCAGGGAATTCCAAGAAACGTGTATGGATGGGTGAAGCCCAGGAAGAATGGTGGGGAATGAGCAGGTCTTGAAGCTGAGAAAGCAGGTCTTGAAGCTGAGAAAGCAGGGAAGGTCAGAGACTACGATGTCCCTCATGGGACATGGTCTGAAAATAGGATTTTTTTGTTTTTGTTTGTTTTTCTTTTACATTTAATGGTTTTAAGCAATAAGGTAGTATACTTTGTATATATAATGAAACACTAACCCATAGTATGAGGCAGGAGAAACTGAGGCACAGAGCATTACAAACAACTAAACTCCTGAGGTTGGAAAGCAAGTATGATCAGATACACAGTTTAGAAAGGCAGCGTGAGGCAGAGACCTGGCCATAGTGCGGGTGTGACTTGGGTGTGACCCAAGGCCCTGCTGTGAAATGCCTTTGCTGAGGCTAAGAAACAATTGCCCCAGACACGAAGACCCACTGCTCAAAGTCCACGGCATGGAGATGAAGGAAACTCACTCCAGCTCTTTCTCCTGGAGAACAGGAAAATGCCCATGATAGATCTGACAATATCAGACCTTGTTGCAGACATCCTAGGGGCATTAGAAAGAACTGATCCCTCTTCCTGGTGGAACAACCGTCTTCCCATGGTCCATAACCCATCCCATCTAAGTTTTCTTTCTCATCACTACCTGTTCCTTGGCAGACTCCTTTCACAGTCTGTCTGGTGCTGTGTTGGCTCCCAGTGGTGGCATCCCTAGGGCATCTGCCTTGGATCCTTCTCCTGCCTCTCTACTCTTCCTCTCTGAAGAGCGTCTTCTGGTAAACCACCACCAAGCCGCACCTGCATTCGTGTCCACTGCTGGAAACTACTAGTTCTTCCAACTTTCTCCTGCACACTCTTCTTGGGATGTCCAAAGCCCTCTCAAATGTAATCTATCCAACCCCCCCACACACGATTTCCCTCTTTGCCTCCCCCCACTCTGCCCCACAGTTGCTCAGGTCATCACATGCTTAGTTGCTCTGCTCAAAAGTCCATAAATCGTCCTTGACACCTCTCGTTTTCTCACTGCCAACATTCAGCCCAATAGCAAATCCTGTTGACTGTAACAAACATAGAAGTCCAAATCCTTCCATTTCTCTACCCAAAAAATGTTGCTATTGGGTTAAGCAGGTACTGATCAAACTTTCTGGGTCTCAGGATTGGTTTTCTGTTCGTCCCTCAGGCAGGCTGTTGATGGAGGAGGCAGAGAGAGACCCTGGGCCTTCCCCACTTGAGGCCAAGCCTTCTGTGTCCCTGGGGCCCTCTAACCGGGGGGATGGAGAACTGGGCTGAATCCTGGCTGTGAGATCTCGTTCAGTCTTTGCATCTCTTTATCCCTCACTTTTACTCATTGGTTACTGGATCAATAAATAGCAGCATCTCGGTCTTGGTCAGATTTTAAATGCCATTTAGCACAGTTCCTGCACATAGTCAGCCTGTAAATTTTTTAACCATATCATTATTTCAAGAAAATTTCTTTTTAACCCCATTCACATCCATCAGTTATCTGTCTTTACCCTAGAAATTCAGGGACGATGGCAGGGAGAAATAAAAACTGCTGCTGGGCAAAATTTACTTTTAATATTCTTAAAAGGTTCTTAGTAACAAATATTTCTCCACATGTTCACTAGAAATTACTCTTTGCTTTAGGGGAGATTTAAAAATAAAATTTCAAATAAATGCCTAAGGAATTCCAAATGATTGGGAAAGTTAAACCCACTAGTCAGTAAGAAAAAAAATGATACAGATGTCTGCCAAGGAAAAAACTGTTCAGAATATTAAATCGCTTATTGCAGTATTCAGAGAAAGCTAGAACCATACTGTGCATAAGAATTTTTGAGAATTTGTTACCAATGAAAGAAATGAAACTACCTCAGACTTTTTAACTCGGTTCTCCAGTTTCCTCTGCATCATGAGCTTTTGACCTTTATTGAGGACATGAATTTAGGCTTTTGCAAAACGAAAGGCAACATGGTCTTTTAGGCCTATGGTCTGCTCCAGCACCTCACCATGCGATTACAGGCAGAAGGTAAGTTATTCTCCTGGATCACATTTGGAGTTCTAAGCGCACCAGCTACTGTGCAGAGGCTCTCACAGCCTGGGTCCTTCCTCTTCCCCTTGGGCACTTCTCAATGTTCCTTCCACTTGGAAAGCAACCTCAACACTCTATGATGGTTTATCTTTCCTCGAACACATGCTTGCTTCCTCTCTCCCTACGTCTCCTGCAGCAATGGATTTAACTGGCAAAACTATTTTTGTTGTTGTCATTAAACTAATTTTAGGATTGGAAACTCTCATATGGAGGCTATGTGCCTACCTTCTTTTAGGAAATATGGGTCCACAAGGAAAGATATAAATGAATCTGAATCTAAATTCAAGTCTATTTGGGGGAATCATATTGTAAGATAGGAAAAGAATAAAACCTAGCATTAAAATAGATCACATTAGTTTCAGTTTAAATCTATTATTTCCTAAGAACATTTTGCATTTGCTGAACACATTTGTATAAGCCAAGAGGAATCAGACTTCTGGAGTGGGAATATAAACAGAAAGAAACAGAGAAAAAAGGGAAGAAAGGGAAGAGAAGGCCAGAGGAGAGGGGAGAACAGGCACAGCCACGGGAAACGGGACGGCAGAGAGGAGAGGGGGGAATGGGCACAGCCACGGGAAATGGGACGGCAGAGAGGAGAGGCGGGAACGGGCACAGCCACGGGAAACAGGACGGCAGAGAGGAGAGGAGAGGGGGGAATGGGCACAGCCACGGAAAACAGGACGGCAGAGGAGGGGAATGGGCACAGCCACAGGAAACAGGACAGCAGAGAGGAGAGCGGGGAATGGGCACAGCCACGGGAAATGGGATGGCAGAGAGGAGAGGGGGGAACAGGCACAGCCACGGGAAACAGAATGGCAGAGAGGAGAGGGGGAAACGGGCACAGCCACGGGAAACAGGACGGCAGAGAGGAGAGGAGAGGGGGGGAACGGGCACAGCCACGGGA